>JAOTQJ010149044.1:0-17690 GCA_025642045.1 Solanum sejunctum
ATGACAGTTGGTGTGATTATTGAACTATATGTTATGTGCATTGTGAACTGTTACGCTGGACTGACTATATGCAGGTTATGGTTGGAGTGTCAGGGGTACCGGTATTTTATATTACTTAATCTTGTGTTTATTAGTCCACTTGCTGAGTACTGTATGATTTTTGGTACTCACCCCTTGATTCTACACTCGTGTAGGTGGTGAATTCGAACAGTGAGAAGTATTTCCTTATGCGTCGAGGATTCTCCGGAGACAAAGAGAGATAGCTGTTGACATCTGGCTAACCCTCTTGTTCCTATTTCTTCTGTACTTATTCTATTTCAGGAGAAGGACAGTTGGACTTGTATTTTCTTGATTTTTTGTATTTCTAGTGGCTTGTACGCATAACAACTAGTCCTTGGGTGGGATTTAAGTGTATGAAAATTTGCAGTTTGGGTTTATCTATTTTCATGCTTCCGTGCGTTATATTTATTATTCCTTTTTGAGTTAAGGCTGACTTGCTCTGGTGGGATTGAGCAAGTGCCATCACGCAAAATTTTTGGGTCGTGATAGTGGTCAGCTACGTTCACTCTAGGCACAATTTGATTGACTTCACCTATGTTTACTCTGGGCATGACATGCCTTTGGAGTCCAGATTCTGATAGATTGGTTGAGTGAGTGACTGTTCGATACCTAAAGTACTAGATGATGCTCCCCCTTCCTATTCGAGCACCGACAACCACGCTCGAGTATCCAATCCTCAAGTTATACATCCCAAGGTTTTAAGTTTCTATAGTTGTAACTGAGCATTGAGCTTCAAATGTCGATTCCTAGGACAGAGCACCTATTGATGTTTTAGGTCATGGACCTCGCTAGCTACATTACACACTGATTGATTTGGATTGAGGACCCCATTGATTCCATTTTGGTGCAAGGCCCCTTAGTTGACATTCTGAGTTAAGACACTATTAATTATGCTCAGGGATGCTTTCTCCCATGGGAGATAGGTCTCATTGTTACACATGTATATTTGGATTGGGTGCCATGTTCCAACATTAGGTCAGAGACTCGATTGACATATGATTGTTAGGGGTGGAGGCCTAGTTGATTACCCGTAGATCCACACACCTATTTACACCTAAATTATGCATGGGTGTACCCTCTAGCTTATGGAGGCTCATGGGTTATTCTATCTTAGACACTAGGGCCTTACACCCACCTACAACTGACCTTGATCATGTGATATCAGGAGTTGGGTTATATGTGATTTGGTTGATCAGATTGTGCTTGAGTGTACCTTTTGGGCTAATGGGCGCCCAATCGGTGTACAAGCATATATATTAGGGCCTTGCACCCATGTACAGTGTTACATATTGGTTGGGGTCAATTTTGGTACGGGCATACTCAATCTTCATCGGTCTGTAAGATTGTTCATCACCTTGGGTTGTTTTAGTTATCATTGTTCATCACTAGGGTTGGTTTAAGTTGTTGTTGTTGTTCATCATTTTGTTGGTTAGGTGTGCTGTAAGGGTTTCCAGACATGTTGTTTCCTTGATTTGAGTTCTTATTTGGCTAAACCTGTTGCAGTTCTTTATATTTGATTTTCATGGATTTACTGGATTTCACTCGGTCGGTCGATTATGCCTACTAGGTGCCTCTTTCTGGTACTTATCCCCTATAATTATGAATCCTCCCATGGTGCAGGGCTAGGTATGGGCCATAATGGCTTATTTTAGGGGATTCAAGAGAACACAGGAGACTTCTTTTTGGTGAGTACCGTAGATCTTGCTTCATTGCAGTCTCCTTCCTCTTGATGGCCCTATTTTGATTTCAGCCATTAGATTTGTACAATAGTATTATATATTTGTAAATACACCCCTAGTTTGTATATTATAATGGTTATTGATATATGTATCTGATATGTCCTTATGTCTATTGTATCTATGTACAGTTGACTTTCATGTTCTAGATAGGTTGTCGTTGTTTACATGTTATATAGGCTATGGTTGTGGCTAGAGATCTAGGACAGGTGCCCCGAGGTTAGGCAATTGGCTTGTCTGTGGGGGATCTAGCAGATGCCATCATAACCGGGACCAGATCATGACAAAAATCAAGTGCCTTATTAGTTTAAATAGGAGCATTATATTTGAGATTATCAAAAATCAACAGGTTATTTTATAAGTTCTTCAAATATATTTTTAGCAAGGAAGGAGGATTGATTATGATTACTTAAAATTTTTCTTCATAATCTTCCTTTGTTTTCAGTGACACCACCCAAAGAAGAAATAACAACTCAACACATGGACATGTAGTCAAGAAAGATTGTAAATTGATATATAGATATTGAATGTCCAGTTTAATCAAATGAATGGAATGTCAACCTGATACATCATGAAAATAATTCAGCTGTGATCCCAATGCCATTTACAAAATGTCTTTTTTGCAATAAAATAGTAAAATATTGCATTTGATGTTTTGAAAAACTTCCAAATTTCATGTTAAAGGAGGGATAGAGCTTATCTTTAACATACATCTCCAACGTACGTCCAAACCTCCGAATGCTCGAAGGTTTTTCAGGAAAGTTGTTTCTTGCGTCCTAAGTTTCGCAAACACTATATATATGCAGCTTATGCACACCTTTGAACAATTCATAATTAAGCATAAATTGATAGATTTGCCATGTAATCTTAAAAGGGCACCAAAATTATTACCTTGTCAAACTATTTATAAAGCTAGAAGAACTAACAAGAACAACAATTGCTATCTTCCATAAATAGCACTAAACACAGATAATGGGAGGGAAACAATGATTGCAAAGTGTAAAGAACACATTTCTTGGAGCGAAAAAAAACTTTAACAATAGAAATCACCAAAAATAGACCTAAATAACTCAAGAATTTTATAAAAACCCTCTCTTCAGTTTCTTTACTGTTTTGGAATAGGAAAAATATTTTGAGGTCTTAAAATGTTGGATTTGCCTACTTATAACTTTTCTTGACTCGACCTGGTTAGAGACCGGAACCAAGAAATAGGAAATAAGGATTTTAAACGCAACTCAGCATATATACTTTCAACTGCAAGAAATTTATACTACACAATACCTTATAAAGCTCAATCAAAAGAAGAGAGATCATAGTTTACCTCAAAGTCGAACAAGCGCGCTCCAAATCCACTTTCCAATTATTGTCAATGTAGAAATCAACTCCACATGCTTCCACACTATCAAGTTATCGATCCCCTCATCAATACAAACTTTAGCACTAAATTTGTATTTTTTAAATATGGATAAAAAACTAGGTCAAAATGAGATTGTGGGACCCATAGAGAAAAACCTGAAATTGATTCCACAAAATGATTCTAAATGCATTTTTAGAACTTGTACCCTAAAATGGAGGACAATTTAACGCTCAATACCAAATAAATCAACCCAACAGTAATTTCACCATAAAAGCTTAAATTTAGGCTAGGGTAGCCCCTTTGAGGTGGATTCTACCTCAAACGAAGGCTCAACAATAGTTTTTGACAACCCCAATGCATTCTCCTCGAAAAACCATACAAGATAAGCTTTTGAATCACCCAAATCAGACCAAAAAAGACCTTGAAAGAATGGAGGAATGGCTGAAAATGGGTTAGGCAAAGGGATATATCAATTAAGGTTCTTCTCCGTGAACGCGGGACCAGGTTCACAATCATGAAACCCAGACTTGTCTCTTCTCCGTGAACGTAGAGACCAGGTCTATGATTGCAGAAACCAAGCCTCTACATCCTCTATGAATGTAGGGACCTGGTACGCAAATATAGAGAGCATTCAGCTTCTACTCTGCGAATGTAGAGAACAAATCAATGTGCACTAACAAAGGCTACAAGAACTAAACTTGGAGTTGGAAAAATGCTCTGACAGGGTGCTGGGAATTCATTTAGAACCCCATGCACACAATAAAACTATGCTACCCCACTTAATTTAAGTTTTTGGATTTAATGGCGTAATCAAAATTTTCATCGGAGGTCATCAGAACTGAATGTGAATCCCATACCCAAAGCCATTTTTAACCAAATTCTATTAAGGGGCTCGAAACGAGTTGAAAATCCTCAGGAGCTAAACAAAAGGTCACCATAGATCAAGTAGAATATTTCAGAGTTAACTACGCTATTAGAATTCTCATTCAAGTGCGATTTCTAAGAATGTTGACCAAAGTCAACCTTGGGTAAAATTTCAATAGCCAAAATGCTAAATGGTCCAAACTCGCACTGAAATTCTTGGTACTTGAGTCGATCATGCTTTTAACCTAATTTGGCCATTATGGAATTGATGAAACTATCAGAATTTCGTTCTGGAGTTCTTTACCTGCATTATTGACCAAAGTCAACTTTTCAAGTTGCAAGGGTCTCCAAACATAGGGAACTACATAAAACCTAAACGATCAACCAGGCGATTGAACTGTCATTGTCAGCAAGTCACAAATGACCTGGGGGTTGCTACAGGAAAGTTCTAAACGCTAGAATTTTCCAAGTAAGATAAAAATGATCAGGAGGGTTATTACAACATCAATTACTAAAAGGACTTTCTTCCTTGAAAGTCAAGGATAGGCGCGGTCTTAAGGCACGAAACGTCGAGGATGCTAGGCATGCATCCTCCGCAGACCCATAGGCACCTACACAAATGGAACAACATTAGGATAGCATTCTAACTTAGAAGAAAATATCAAACTTATTGCAAGTATTCCAAATACTTCGTTATCACCAATTCCCACTCAACTGAACCAAAAATATTTGAAATTACGAGAACCATCTGAGCAAAGAAAAGCCACACCAAAAACATTGAATTTAGCTATATAAAAACACAAATAACCAAAACAGCTTACCATTTAAATTTTCCATCTAGATTCCAAAAATATATCATCTCTATCCATTAGAAGCATCATATCAGTCTTTATTCACCGCAAATATTTCTAATATCATCTAAATCTTGCCCACCAAACTTCACAACACTGGTATCAGATGAATCATATAAACTATCTAAATTACCTACTTAATTTTCCAAAATCCCTTATACTTATCACTTTGAAGCATCATGCCAATTATTCATCTATCCTAAACATTTCCAACACAGTCAGAATCCCATCTACTAACTTCATAATACCAGCTTTGAAAGAAACCTACCCATCATATGATTATTAGGTAACAACAACAATCAAAACAATGGATCCACCTAGATCAAAACTCAAATCCCCACTTAGTCTTCAAAACTAACAACTTCAAGCTGAAATGACTCTTCCTAAAACTTACTACCCTCCTCTGAAAGGCAATCATTCTGCTAGCGATGAGGTTGCATTGAATTTGGCTCAAGTGACTTTTTATACTCAAAGGGACATTCCAGAAATTAACATTAAAAGCCCACCAACTACTTTTCCATCAAAATGAATCTCAATTACTCTAATCCATGAGTTTATTAAGCCAGCACGTGATCCAATAGACATAGTGAATTGATCGGTATAGTCCCAACAACACCAATCTTACTTACTAGCACGACAATTTACTGAGTATGCCACAATAAACTCCCAAGTACAATCCCAAACTCTCAAACCCCATAAATTAGTTTGACCCTACCTAGTAGGTGAATTCTTTATGTAATGGCTCATTCATTAACCAAATTCAACACTCCAACCTACCAACCACACCTTTAAAAGCAATTATCACCGCATCGGAGAATTAACTACACCATTGACGAGTCATGTCAACAAGCCATGACTCCAAAGTCTAGCTAGTCAAACTTAGAAAATGTAGGAACAACTCTCCTTCTAATTTTCTGTTAACTCAAAAACAACCACCCAAAACTACCTCTTAGAACTTCTCGTAAAGCTAACTTAGCCATCTGACCAAATCATAAAGAAACAATCTAGCAAGACCTTTTTCACATGGTACCTTAAGTTGAAACATCATCATTCTTGGAATAAATAGAGTTAATTCCATTTACACCCTTTCCATCTCAAACATTGTCATTCGGCACCATGCCACCCAACCAGCTGAAAGGATAACTTAACCATTAAATCTACCATCTCGAAGAAGCAAACCTCACCTCCACCAACCAACAGACTAAGAATGGGAATTAAGTAAGGGAAAGGATCAATGAATGAGAACTACAGTAGACCACAAGGACCATATCTACTGACATACCCTTCTCTCGGCAACAACCTCACATCAGCTAAGTAGTATATAGGAAGGAAACAAAACAAGAAAAAGGAAAGATACTAAATCAAGTAAACTCTAAAATAGCTAACACAAAATCAACTAGTACAAGCAACTAAACACGCCTACTAGATACTACCACTATCACTACTACAATGCAACAATAAATCTAACATGATACACCGTTAAGAAAAAAACTCCTAGAGAGGGATAAACATATACAAATAATTCCAAGTAATGTTGACATAGAAGCATTAAGTAAATAACCAACAAAGTAAGCATACTACATAGATATAAATACAACAATCGTCAGGATTATATCATAAATCTAACACATTAGGTAAGCATTGATAAGTGTGAAAATACCAACACCACACACTATAAGATAGGTGATCCTGGAAATAAATTTACACCAATGCTATCGATACCTGGAGCCTCGTCCTCTGTCTGGACTGAATGGGCATAGCATAGAGCATGTCTGACCCTGATTTGAATCTCAATACCACTTACTGCAATAGTTAGGTCATCACCACTAGATGACTGTACTTAGGCCTTATAAGCTCAATCTTGTTAAGCTTGTCACTTGTGATGTGAGACTGATGAATACTCCCTAGAAAAATTCCTTGACTCACCACATGTGAAACATCTCCCACTAAAAATACCCTGCTGAGGAGGACTAGCTAGCATGGCATAGACCGATAAACTTGATTGTTGAGAAGGCATACCTTTAAAAGTCTATTGTGAACTCTGTATACCATGGGCACCATAACGTGTCACCAAATCACTTGTAACCTAAGGTGCTCCCATCATAGGTTTGATAGGTCAAGAGTAAAGGTGTCCCTCTTTAGTACGAAGCCTACTCCAAAGCGACACACTTCCACTGCTATGCTGATAACGGGGCCTTTTAACTCTAACTCTATAAGTCTCAATACATGCTTGCTTAAGAGATCTCACGTATCCAACCACCTGAGAGAAGGTAGACCCAGCTGCCATTAGATGCCCTGATGCTAGATAGAGCGCCAAAGTAAATCCACCAATAAATCATGCATGCATCTCTTGATCCATCGATAATAAGGTGGAAATTTATCCAGTCCACTCGAGAAACTCAACCACATACTCAGAAATTGGTGCAGCGCCCTGTTGAGGACCAACAAGTCCAATTGTAGGTTATGGACCACTCGATGCACCCAAAATTCTCCATGACTGTGTTGCACATCTATTAAGGCTCAAAATCTCTAATGCTGGGTTCAAAAGAGTTAAGGTGGTCATAAATATTGATGCTTGGTCCACATACACTGGAAAGCTCATTTATCCATCTAAGGAGGAATCAATTTCAAGAAAGTATTGAGAGATTTATCGACGAAAATCACACAATACAAAATCAAGACAGGAAATTTTCCTATGAAGGCCCTACAGCCTCTCTAATGTAGGATATGAACATCTTTGCACTAATCCACAAGACTCTACTATGTATTTGCTCTTATATCGATGAACCTAAGCTATGATACTACTTTCTCATGACATAATTTCTCAGGTCATGGTGGAACATATCATCAACCCACTAATAGGTAAGCCTAACCCCATAGTCCAGGGCTATAGGCAGTGGACTACCACAAGTGGTAGAAAAGAAGTAATTTATAGTGCTAATAATAAAAAGAAGAAAGAAAGAAAGAGAATAATACAACAACAAAACCTAATACCAAGTATCGCTCAATAGTCGAGCTACTAAACCAAAGAAAGAAATACAAGGATTTTATAAATGCAATAGTAGCATATCTGTCTTTGATGGCAAAATAAAGACTAGTCCAACTATAATAGCGAGAGATGGGCAACTCTACACACCAAGAGCTCACGGGAGTCTCTAAAATCCAAAAGCTGCTCTGCATGACCAAAATCAATAATGAGAAACCATAGTATGATCTGCAAAGTGCCAAAGTGTAGTATGAGTACCAAAAAGTGGCACTTAGTAGGCACCGACCGATGGAGCTCCAAAGATATAGCAAATATAAAGAGCATTAAGCAAAGAGTATGTATGTTGCAAGTAACTAATGAGGATAATAAGGGAAGACCTGCATTAAGAGATAATATAAGATAAGGGAGAATAGAGGAACAACAAGCAAAGAAACGTACTTGGTGGCCAACCTAGAACCTAGACATGATGACACCCTATAAAGGAGGGACAACTAAATAACCACCTACTATCAAAATTAACAAATATCATGCAAGGGTCCGAAGGATCGTATCAACTTAATCCCTGCACAAAAAGATTTGATAGACAAGAACAAGGACTGTAACTACCTCTAAATAAAAGACTACCCTTTATACCATTACAAGTTCGCATATAGGAATATAATACACTCCAAGCCCCTATGTGCCTAGAAGGTTCACTCACAAACAAGTAATTCCACATGACATCCCATACTATTGACAGATACAAATAAATATGTTAGTGATAGGTAATACATATATGCATGAAAGTTATCCGAGAAAACTAGTAGTGCCATTTGTCTCATACCAAGGTATATACACCCACTTCTGGTCCCAACTAGCAAGTAGGACCCATGTTCCTCTCTAGGATCACCATGGTGAGCTTGAGAATGCTCTTATACACTAGATTAGTTCCAATCCAAGTTTTATCATCAATATCTATACCATCGGTCTTTAGGATTTACTCTGCTAGCTGGCCAAAGATAGTAAATCAAACTAGTGTATAAATAGGATCAAAGGCACATCAATTAACTAAAAAATATAACGAGCTTCTCCTAGATGCCTCTAATCTAAAAATATATGATTAGTGCATCCTAGATGCCTGCAGTACAAATCTCGAGTAGTAATGGTAGCACGATCCCTATTTGGAAAATCAATAAAATAGTTTTGATATCAACCTATCTCTCTCAATATAATACCAATGACCAATGTATGCACCAAATTCGTCTACACCCATGAACGAACAAAGAGCCAATGCAATACATGACATCACCAGTATCCATACACCACACACAATCATATAAAAAACTTTTCTATAAATAATTAATCCTTGATTGAAATGACCCAAAACGTTCTCAAATATGTGCCTTGGAAGTGCCTGGAATCGTAATTTTCATATATCTCAAATTTATATTTTATTTCAAAAATTTGACTTCATATTCTTGTTCAGGGGGAAAAATTGTGTAGAAAATGTGTCGAACCTGAATTTTAGTGCAACTATAGCAAAATCTAAATTCTCAAAGTAAGCTAAAAATTAGTGTAAGTGCACGTTCCTTCCGCGACATGCACTAGTGTTAAAATTGTTCTAATTGTTGCCTTCGGTCCTAGAATTTCAAGTCTTGGGCCTAAGGGTTCCCATATGTTAAAATGCTTATACTTAATCTTATTTCACCCTCATATAATTCTTAACATTCCTCAATATCCTCTCAAACACTTACACTCATATCCCACCCTAAATTCAAATCCCAAAACTCAAGACTAATCTTAAGGATTTCATCAAGGATTTAATTCAAGCTTCAAGTCTCCATCTCTAATCTTTTTCAAAGGTTCTCCAAAGTCAAGGTATATGAGTTTTAACCACTGGTTCCTTCCACCCATGGTGCCTTATTCTCCTTTTCACACAATTTACATGATTTAAAGTTGATATTATAATTGGGTTTACTAGTATGAACATGTCTATGAACTATGTTAAAGCTATGTAAAATTATGACTTTTATGCTATGTTTTGAGCTATAAATCTTGTATCTCTTGTAAGATTTGGTGAGGGGTTTTAATGTATATTACTTGGAGATGTTACAAGGTGCTAATTGATAGTTTTATTATGGATTTTCTTGCATAATTTCATCTCTTTATTTTATGATTTTATACTACCATTTCACACCCGCCAAATATTTAATAAAATGTCCGATTATGGTTACTTGAATAATTAAAGGTCCAAAGTAGGAGATATGATATGATTGATGTTATGATGATAAAATGAGGTTATGTAAATGATATATTCTATATAAAGTGTTATATTAGACCATGACCATTTCGGGGGGACTAAGAGTCTGGATAACCTAAATGGGGGTTTGTACTCATCAAACATGTGAGGGGTTTGTACTTCGCCACTAGGGTGTTCGGATGAGATTATCATTAACCATGTGAGGGATTTGTATTTCACACCAGGGTGATGGGGTGAGATCATCATCAACCAGCCAAGGGGTTTGTACTTTGGAAAACTTGCTTGGTCTCTTATACACATATGATATCCCATATAAGCATGAGTTACTTAAGCATGTTTTACTTAAGCATTGATTATGCATATCATATTGTTATATGATGTCTATTGCGTATTGTTATGCACTTTGACCATGATGCATATTTCTTGTTGTATTGTACCCTATATACTTATTACATTCAAACATACTAATACATATTCTTGCCTACATGATCTCACCATGTAGGAACCAAAGCCCAAGTTGATCCTCCTCCTCCTCCACGTGGCTAGTTCGGTATCATTTAAGCTAGTTGGTCAGTCCTCCATTCTGAGGATGTTGGTCTATGTTTCTCTTATTATGTAATGAAACACTCTTCTTTATTGCTTATTTGGACTATAAGCGTGAGCATAGTTGCTTCTTGGCCCCCGCTCTTATCTACGTAGTAGAGGTATTGTTGTACATGCTATGTATCTATGTTATGATCCTTGACTCTTTTTCCTCTTAGTCTTGATGTTATGCAAGCTTTCCCTTAGTCCTTTGCTCTTACTTCTAAACTTTTACACGTTATTTAAGTATTAATTTCTCCCTTAGTCCCTATTCTCCTTGTGTGTATCTCTCCTGTTGTTTTATCTCACTTTTCTAACTAAGGATGTGTGTATGATGACTAAGAGGCTTATTTGGGGTACCTTCAGGTTCCCTATTCGCCGGTATTATCTAGGCCTTAAGCTTGGGTCGTGATAAAGATGGTATTAGAGTACTAGATTGTTAGATCCTCGGAGTCCAACACACAGCGTTGATTAGATCTTATTCATGGTTGTGTTGTGAACCAGAACTATCAGTATAAGGCTATGAGATGTTTTAGGAAATATTTCACTTCTTCATGATCTTTATTGTGCGATAGAGTTAGATCCCCTAGGACTTATTGCTAACCCCTAACCATTATATTTTAGAGTATTTCCAAACTACCCAAGATGGTGATATCTCAAATGTGGAGGTTTGTAATGCTCTATGGATAATGGCTAAAGCAGTAAAAACATTGGCAACTCAAGTCAATCAACATGTGAGTGCCCCCAAGACTTCAAATGGTAAGAGGCAGGGTAGTGAGGCCAAGAAGTCCAGTGTTGAGGGTAAGTTCCAAAGTCCCAAATGTAGAGGCATTGGAGGTGTTGTGCCTCATGCTAGGTGCGCAAAATATGGTAGAGTTCATGCTAGCCCATGCTTGAGAGGTACTAATGCTTGTTATGGTTATGGGTAGATAGGTCATACTATAAAGGAGTGTCCTCATAAGCATAAAAGGGGTAAAAGAGGTGATGAAGGGGTGGAAAGGCCTAGATACTTTTCAGGAGGGCCATGGTGGCCTATGTTTGAAGAAGTCTAATGCTTGCTTGGGTTATGGTGGATTTGGTCACAAAGTTAGTGGTTGCCCTCTAGCTTAATCGAAAGAAGGTAATGGTGGGATGACCAATCCCAAGTGTCGAGATTGTGGGAAGAACCACAGTGGCCCGTGTCGGAGGAACACTAGTGCTTGCTTTGGATATAGTAAGGTGGTTCACAAGCTAGTGGATTGTCTATTTGTTTGAAGAGGTGTAAGAGTGGTCGACTTTTGGATCGAGGTGGTCCTGTTGATCAAGTTTCTCAAGGAGGGGATGAGATTCCCAATGCTATTACCGAGAAGTTAAAGTTTCCTTGGCTTTGATGCGCATCATTAGTTGGCCTGGTGTACTACTATTTCTTCTCTATTCCTTTTGGTTGCTAGTGGGATTTCTTTGGTGCCCAAGTTGTTGTGTGGACCTGTGGTGTCTAACCTTTTGTTGAGTATATGGTTTCTAGGAGGTTCATAGGTGTTGATCCGGGTTTATATTAAATTAGGTCTTATTTGTGGCTTGTTGGAGTTGGCATGTGAATTTTGATGTTATACTAGGGATGGAATGATTGCATGCATATTGTGTCTTCATAGATAATAGGACCCATGGAGTTA
The DNA here is from genome assembly GCA_025642045.1 of Solanum sejunctum. NCBI lineage: Eukaryota > Viridiplantae > Streptophyta > Magnoliopsida > Solanales > Solanaceae > Solanum > Solanum sejunctum. Next base: position 12,328 of record JAOTQJ010149044.1, read on the forward strand.
GATCCCAATTCCTTAATGAGCCTATCTTTGAGTGGGAGGTTATTAAGTGATAGCAAGAGAGGTAGGTCCATCTCATGTCTTAAGGTATAGTTGGTCATTAAGGGATTGTATTTAAAATCTTGTGATAATTGAAGGTGTTGAACCTAAGTTGTTTTGTTTCTAGAATTGGTGGTGGTGGTAGACAAGGCCTTGAATTTTCTTTTTTGATATTTTGATATTGGGTAGTGTCTTTTGGTTTGACTAGTGCGTCGGTTATGCCTACAAGCCTTATAAATAAGATCTTTAGTCCTTACTCTATTAGGCTTATGGTGTTCTAGTGATGATACGATGGTTCGTTTCCCCACTAAGGTAATGCATGTGAGTCATTTGAGGGTAGTACTATAAAGTTTAAGGAAGAAAGTTGGACGCTAAATAGGAGAAGTAGGAGTTTGATTGTAAGAGGTTGCCTTTCTAGTTCGTCTGGTGGTGGGTGATGGTATTAAAGTAGACCCTAGTAAGACGAAGGTGATTAGAGATTAGCCTAGAACTTTGAACCCATTGAATATTAGGAACTTCTTGGGCTTAGCGAGCTAATACCGGAGGTTGTAAATAGGTTATCTTCTATTACTTCTCCTATGACTTGGTTGACCCTAAGTAAGACCAATGTTGTAACTGGCATTTTGAGTAGGGTGATTGTATAAGTCCAAGAGTTGTGATTCCTTTTGTTATTTCTTTGGGCTAACAAGATTCATGTGTGTGACCTGGATGGTTGAGCGAGTCTATTGTAGCTAGAAGGGGTCTATGAGGGTTTCCCATGTTACCATTGCATAGAGTCTTGACTTGTGATCTTTGTTAGACTTAGTTTAGGGTGTTGGAGGTCTTGGGGTGGTTTGACTACTTGCATAGCATGCTTTCGATGAGTGTAGAACCCGTAAGGTTGTGATATGACGATTAAGGATGGTCGAGCTATTTGGCCAACTACAATGGGTTAATCACTTCTCAAAGGTTGATTTGAGGTTTGGGTTTTGTTCTCAAGTGAGGATCAGGGTAGGGCATATCTCTAAGTGCTTTTTCGGACTAGGAGTGAGCATTATTAGTATTGATGGAGTTGTTTGGTTGACTTATGCACCGGTGATGTTTGTTAGTTTCTTGAATAGGGTCTGAAAATCCTACCTTGATATGTTTGTGGTGGTCTCTAGTGATGAGGTATTGACTTGTTTAGAGCTTGTGAATCATTTGGGGATAGTGTTGAAAGTCTTAGAGGGTGAGAGGTTGTTTGGTAAATATGATAGTTGTGCATTGTAGATAGCAGGAATGTGGTTAGAATTCCTTAAGGATTATGAATGAGTGTGCATTATTTTTTATAGGTAAGGCTAATATTGTGGTTGGTGCTCAAGGTAGCCTAGTATGTGTTATTGATGGTGGCAAAGAGGAGACTAATGGGGTCCATCGATTGGTTAGATTAGAAGTTATGTTAAGGGAAGTTGAGCATGGTGGTGTAGCATTCTTGATGGTTCCAAATCTTCTTAGGTTAAGAGGTCTAGATTAGGTAAGGCCTTGATCACCTTATTAGAGTTAGAAGTTTTGGATGAGAAGATGATAGAGTGTAGGTTGTCTCCCAAGGGGGAGATGGTGGTTATGGTACCAAGTGGTTTAGATGTATTTAAGGTTGACAATTGAGTTGAGGATTGTGAGTCCTTATAAAGTGTAGAAGGAGGTTGGTAAGGTTGCCTAAGTTTGAGAATTTGCCTATGGTAGGGGTATGGTTTATCGAATTTGTCATACTTCTAGGTAGAGAGGATGTGTTGGTGACTCTAGTGCTATAGAACTCTTTGAAGTTGTGGGTGAGGTGGAGGATAAGTTGGCATAGAAGGAGGTCCCGATAAAGGTGTTGGATGGATGAGTGGAGAAGTTGATTGATGAGGATGTAGTATTCATCAAGGCCCTTTGGAAGAGTCATCTATTCATATGTGTTTCTCAGGCAATTGGTGCGGGAACGGAGAAGCAATATCTGTATTTATTTCATTCTATTCAAGTTTTTTATGACATGTCAAGTCCTTTCTATGATTCCAACTCTTATGTTTCACCCCCCATGTCATTCATATGCATTCATGGTGAAGTTGGCAATTTTATGATGATTTTACCCTTATGTTGAGATTTTGAAAATGGTGTTATAAATGTAATGTTGTATTCTTGTTGGGGCTAATTGGTTCATGAACACCCTTCTCATGTACATTTCATTGACATTCGGGAACAAATGTTCCCAAGGGGGAGATATTGAAACAACCCAGAAAGTGCCCGAAAATATGCCTCGGAAGTGCCTGGAATTGTAATTACCATATATTTCAAAATCCATGCATTATGTTGAGAACACGACTTCATATTATTGTTCAAGGGAAAAATTTGGTGGAAAATGGATCTAACCTGAATTTTACAGCAACTGTAGTAAAATCCAAATTTTCAAAGTGAGCTGAAAAATAGTGTAAGCGCACGTTCCTTCCGCGACACGCACTAGTGTTAAAAATTATCCTGAATTTGACTTCGGTCCAAGACTTTTAAGTCTTGGGCCTAAGGGTTCTCATACGTGAAAAATACCTATACTTAGTCATATTTCACCCTTATATCATCCTAAACATTCCCCAATATCCTCTCAAACACTTACACTCATATTCCATCATAAATTCAAGTCCCAAAACTCAAGACCAATCTTAAGGATTTCATTCAAGCTTCAAGTCACCATCTCCAATATTTTTCAAAGGTTCTCCAAAGTCAAGGTATATGGGTGTCAACCATTGGGTCCTTCCACCCATGGTGCCCTAATCTCCTTTTTACTCAATTTGAGTGATTTAAAGTTGATTTTACTATTGGGTTTACTAGTATGAACATGTCTACGAACTATGTTAAAGCTACGTAAAGTTGTGACTATTTTGCTATGTTTTGAGCTATAAATATTGGATCTTTTGGAAGATTTGGTGAGGGATTTTAATGTATATTTCTTTGGGGTGTTATAAAATGTTGATTAATGGTTTTATGATGGATTTTCTTGCATGATGTCATCTCTTTATTTCATGATTTTATACTACCATTTCACACCCGCCGAGTGTTTGATAAAATATCGAGTTATAGTTTCTTGGAAATTTTGCTTGGTCTCTTCTACACATATGATATCCTATATAAGCATTAGTTACTTAAGCATGTTTTACTTAAGCCATGATTATACACGTCATATTGTTATATGATGTCTATTTCCTATTGTTATGCATTTTGATCATGATGCCTATTTCTTATTGCATTACATTCTACATACTTAGTACATTCAAACATACTAATGCATACTCTTGCCTACACGATCTCATCATGTAGGAACCAAAGCCCAAGTTAATCATCATCCTCCTCCACGTGGCTAGTTCGATATCATTCAAGCTAGTTGGTGAGTCCTCCATTCTGGAGATGTTGGTCTATATTTCTCTTTTTATGCAATGATGCACTCTTCTTTATTGCTTATGTTGACTATGAGGGTGAGCCCGATTGCTTTGTCTTGGCTCCTGCTCTTATCTATGTAGTAGAGGTGTTGTTGGATATGCTATGTATCTATGTTATGATCCTTGGCTCTTCTGCCTCTTGGTCTTGATGTTATGCAAGCTTTCTTTTAGTCCCTTGCCCTTATTTCTAAACTTTTACATGTTATGTAAGTATTAATCTCTCCCTTAGTTCCTATTCCCCTTATGTGTATCTCTTTTGTTGTTTTATCTCGCTTTTGCGACCAAGAATATATGTATGATATGATAAGAGGCTTGTTTGGGGTCTCTTCGGGTTTCCCATTCATTGATCACGTCTAGGCCCTAAGCTTGGGTTGTGACATAGAGCACAAAAATTACCTAAAAGATCATAAATGTCTTATCAAGGCATAGGACTCAAATATAACCCCAAAAGTCAACAATAATAGCATAAGGACCTCACTCTTATCTAGATATTAAGTGTAATAATATCAAGAACAAGCATACCTCGAGCACTCTCTAGACTCTAAAACTGATTGGAAGCATATTCCACTTATTATAAGTACAACTACTCTCCGTCAATCGGCTATGCAGAAAACATGCAACCGTCTAACACTTAGTACAAAATTTAAGGGCATTATTTACTTACAAGACAAAACAAGGGAAAAAATTATCAGACCAAGACCACAACACAGGATTCCACATTAGTGAAGGACACACATCTTCAAAATTCACACTCATAATGACTAAATAGATTAAGGATCATTCAAGTCAAGTCTAAGATACAAATTCGCTCAATACTATAAGCATCACAATAGCTACCCAAAATAGGTCAACAAGGCTAAACTAAAGCCTAATAGAAAATTTACCAATTAATCTTATACTTTCATAAAGACAACCTAGTCTAAGACTCATCCCGGAACCAAGAAACTGGAAGTAAGAATTTTAAACCCAACTCGAACAAGTAGCCTAACTCGGACAAGTAGCCTAACTCGAACCCAGATATGTGTGCTTCAAGTCCACTTTCCAACAGCTTTTCACGTCAAAATCAACTCCAAGTATTTCTAAGCCATAAAACTATTGATCCCCTTGTCAATACGAATGTTTAAATACTAAATTTGTATTTTTAAAAGACAGAACCAAAATTGGGTCAAAATGGGATTGTCCGACCCGCATTGGGAATCCTAAAATGAACTCCGCGCAAAGATTCTAAATGCATTATAGGACTTATACTCCCTAAAATGGGAGACAATTTAACTCTCAAAATAAAAGAAATCAACCCAATAATAATTTCACCATAAAAGCTTAAATTTATGCTAGGGCAACCCTTTTGGGGCAAATTCTACCTCAAACAAAGGCTCAAAATCGTTTTTGACAACACCAATGTGTTCTCTCAAAAAACCATGTGAGATACCCTTTTGAATCATCCAAATTGGACAAGAAACGCTCACGATATGACCTTGCAAGAATAAAGGACTGGCTGAAAACAAGTTAGGTAAGGGATATATAAGTCAAGATTCTTCTCCGCAAATGCAGGACCAGGTTGACGAATGCAAAGGTCAAATCTTGACCAGGTATAAGTGACCTTCACGAATATAAGACTAGGTCTGTGATTATGGAAACCAAACGTCTCTCTTTTTTGTGAATGTGGGGACCAAGTTCATAATTGCAAAGACCAAACCTCCTCCTCTGCAAAAGCAGGGCCTAGTCCGTGAATACGGAGAGAATTTAGCTCCTACTCCATGAATGTGGGACCTGGTCCACAAATGCGAAGAACAAATCAAGGTGCAAAACAAAGGTTGCATCGGTTGAATTTGGAGTTGGAAAAAAGCTGCAACTGGGTGCCTAGATTCGTTCGGAACTTCATGTGCGTAAATAAACTATGTT
>JAOTQJ010149044.1:17790-32776 GCA_025642045.1 Solanum sejunctum
GAATTTGGAGTTGGAAAAAAGCTGCAACTGGGTGCCTAGATTCGTTCGGAACTTCATGTGCGTAAATAAACTATGTTATCCCACCAAATTCAAAATTTTAGACCTAATGGCACAGTCAAAATTTCTATCCGAGGTAGTTACGACTGAATATAGATCCCACACCCAAGGCCATGTTTAACCAAATTCCATTAAGGGGCTCGGAATGAGTCTAGAAGCCTCGACAATCAAACAAAAGGTCATTTAAGACTAAACTCAATATTCTAGGACTAACTACGCTATTAAAATTCATATATAAGCGTGATTTTCAAGAATATTGACCAAAAACAACCTTGGGTAAAATTTCAAAAGCCAAAATGCAAAATGGTGTAAGCTCGAATCAAAAGCCTCATTACTCAAGCTGACTAAGCTTCTAGACTAGTTAAGCTATTTTAAAACTGATGGAACTGTCAGAATTTTATTCTAAGGTCATTTACTTGGATAAAGTTAACTTTTTAAGTTACAAGGGCCTCAAAACACAGAAAACTACACAAAACCCAAACGAATGACTAGGCCACTGAACTGTCAACGTTAGCAAGTTAAAAATGACTTGGGTTTGCTATTGGAAAGCTCTAAATGCTTGTATTTTCCCAGTAAGATGAAAATGTCTGGAGGGTCATTACACATAGACTCCCAAGGACTCTTAAATCTGGCTTTGATATCAAGTTTTTCATGCTTTCAGAAGGTACCCTTAGTATAGCTAGTACCTAAAAGTTATTACTGGTCCCTAAGCAAATTACTTGACCTGATCATGAGTCCAATCATCAGCTAAAGACTTAACTAATTAAGATATGTAATGACCTCGGGGGTCATTTCTGTTATTTTCAACTAAATTACTATTTTAATCTTCTCAAAAGTTATCTTGAGTCCTTTTAGATAAGTTCAAAAGTTAGGTTTTGAAAATATTGTAAAATGTTAGAGTTTTGTAAAAGAAAGAGTTTTAAAAGGCTTCAAGTTGGAAATTTCGAGTTTTACGGTCATTTTGAATTTTGTACATTAGAATTTGATTCTATCAAGTTTGTTAGTTTTGAAATATTGAATCTGGTCTAGAAGAACTTGTGGAACTGAATTTGGAGCTAAAACGAAAATTTTAGGCTCAAAGTTGCATTTTTAGTTCATTTTGGATCATAAGTTTGACTTTGGTCAACACTCAAAATTCGGAAACTCATATCAAAATTTTGTCAGTTCCAGTAATTATGGGTAGTAAAACTAACACTAAAAATAGCTTTGTTATAATTTTTAGAGCTTCCGTGAATACTTTGGTATTTTGAGTTTTAAACTTGCTTATGTAACTTGCATTTGTAAATGTGTTTTGGAAGCCTCTAAATTGATTTTTGATGACTTCACTGATTTCAAATAATTATTTTTCGTATGGATACATATTTGATTTGTAAAATTATGATTCTGAATGAGTTTCGAGTATCCATTTCGAGTTTCGATTTTAGTTGTGCATTGCTGGTGCAAGTTTCTGGTGCAGCTCCCCTCTTACTCTCTATGTTCACAAAGGTAAGTATGGTTCTTCTTCTTGTTCGCAGTCTAGGCCTCTACGTTCACAAAGGTGAACCTGGTTCTTCTCCGCACTCTCAGAGTGTATTTAGTCGCTGAACAATGCTAGTTATTAAAGATATGTTTTAAAATCTATTTTCACAATTTTTACACTTTCAAACTTCGTTTGAGAGAGAGATTTCATGAGTTTTCAAGGGAAAGTGATTGAGTAACTATTTGTCAACCTATTTCATTGATTTAGATTGATTAATGTGTGTTTTAACTTCTAAATTTGAGGATTTTTGGAGTACAATTTTCTAAACTTAAATCATTGATTTCTCTCTCATCTTAGCTCCATTTTTTAAATCAATTTCATTGTTGAATACCTTGTACGAGTAGTACATTTTAATTCCTTAATTTTTAATTTATGACTATGCTTTTCAACATGAGAATTTTTATCATTTTATCATTTCTCTCTGAATTAATTGATTTTAATGTTATTAGATTCATTATGTGAGTATGATGTCATACTTGAATAGATTGTGGTGAATTGGAGTACCATAGAAGATGAAAAATGGCGAATTTTTCTTAATTTTGAGACTTTATTTGAGGCAAGTGGACTTCTAACTTTTTGAAGTAAGAATGAACCTTGTATGCTCCTATGTCTGTGAAAATGAGTATTTAGGAGGTAGAAATGTATTGTTGTAGACTTGATCATTACTTTTCGCTGTTAATTGCTTATGTTATGATGATATTTATGAGTTGATATTCCATTCGTGATGAGAAGTCAAAGAAAAATGATTTCATCTAGTTTTGTCGTGATATATGATATATTGAGACATTGATGATACTGAGACACTAATGATATCGAGATATTGATGACATTGAGACAAGGAGATCATTTTGATGTTGATATTATGATATAGTTGTGATCATGCACCTTGCATCCATTATTATTTATGTATTAGTACTTTTGATGGCTACAATCGAGATATGACTAAGGAAACAATGTGATTGGTAGTCGAGTTCTTTATCGATCAAGCCAAGGTAATATTCTGGCGGTCCAAGGTTATTTTCAGATAGGTGACACAAGTCGAGGACATTACTGGCCATGATCATAAATACATGGTCCATGTGTGGCCCCCATAGGTTTCGTCTAAGGTAGTCATCTGATCAGTAGATGTGTATTCTAAGACAAACATGCATCATGACTATTTGATATTATATTGCATTGTATACATCTAATGGCATTCGCTCCATCTCATATCATATCTGATTAATATAGTTGTATATTGTTTATGAAATTATGTGCTTATTATATCCCTGACCTTGATGTAAGTGTTGAATCTATTTATATACTTATGTGTTGAGATACTATGATGGATAATGAGTATATCTATATTACTGTGAATTATATATTATATTGTGCTGGGACTTTTCTAAGTGTAGGGTTATAGTTCGGCGGATTGTGGTTGGGATTTAAGGAGTTACTTGTGTTCTTCATTTCTCTACCTTAGGTTAGTTCTATTTGTTGAGTACCCCGTTGTTTGGTGCTCACCTCTTGCTACATTTTTATAGGTTGTAAGCCCCGTCCATCTTGCTTGACTTCCTCCTTATTGGATCGAGTTTTCAGATTTTTTGTAAGGTAGTTACTTATGTCTTTTAGCAGGCCTTAAGGATTCCACTTTTATGTTTTGGTTCTATTCGAGGACTAGACATTATGCCTTATATTTTATTTGGGTATTCTATACATAGAGGCTTGTACATGTGATACCAGTCCTTGTGATAGTTATAGTTGGTTATCTTCTGCTTATCTATATATTTAGACTATTATCTTCTGCTTTTAATCTCTATTGTTAAGTTGTTTGGATTTAGGCAGACTTGGCTCGTTAGGTTAAATGAGTGTTATTACACTCGGATTTCGGGTTATGACAAGTTATAACTTCAAGAAGAGTACTAAAATCAATACTTAGTAGATAATCTCAATAGATAATGTCTAAAAGGCCAACAAGTCAAACTCAATCCAATCATAAGACCAGTATGAAAGAAACTAGTCATAATGACAAATTCAAATCAACTAATCACCTTTTAGTTTATGAAGCCTCTATCACAACTATCTAAGCGGTGCCAATGATCAATTTATAGCTAATTTAAAGAAAAAAAGTACTAAACTCAAAAGTAAGAAAGAAATAAGTGGTATCCTTCGAACGCAAGGGAGGACTCACCAATTAGCTTAATGTGGACGAATCCTTAACAGTTTGCCTGTTGATGACCTCTAGTATATGTCTATGCATCAGAAAAGACATAAATTCAAATAGATGTCAGTTCGTAGAATATACGAGTATGTAACATGGAAGAATGAAATATGTATCAAGGTAGAATAATATCACCTCAGATAACTCATATCAGAAAGATCAGGGACTTAATCAGAATGTCATTATTCTAAATCAAGAGTAAGGTTTAGACAAAGACCAATCACATACAATCCAATCCAATCATTAGAGTACTATCAAGTCCTATCTCAAAGTATTTCTTATCCAACAACCATCACCTATGAGCTGGTGCAGTACAATAAGTCGACGTTCTTGCCACATTTATTCAATACTTTGCCAGAATGAAGGACTAATCAATCAATCAAGGATTCATAATCAATTAATCGAGTCCATTTTAGGGACAATATGGAATTTATCTAATTTTATGGTTTAATTCTCACCTATGTTTAGCTACGCAGTTATTGAGCTCAAGTAGTTACTTGCTCTTACTCAATTCGATGGTCAGTACTCCTCTCAAGACTCAATGATCAAAAGGCTCTATCCAATTAGTTCAATCTATCCAATCAACAAGTCTCATATGGACTTTTATCAGTCTATAAATTCAATCACAATCAAACATTTCAACCAATCATACTATCTAATCAATCCCATCATTTAAGAGGGATAAAGTTATGCATTTATGAAAAAGAAATATTTAGTTCTATTCGATCATTTGGGTCCGGTTTTAAGAAAATACAAAGGAACCTTAAGTTTTAAAATGTTAAATTCAAACTAAACTCTTTCATATCCTTGACTTTGATAGTTCATACTTTCAAACCTATTCATTATCATACCCAAGCCTAGGGCCTAGACGTAACATGGTGAATAGGAAACCCAAAGGGACCCCAATCAAGCCTTTTAACATATCATTACACATCCTTGGTCACGAAAGCAATTAAACAATAATATTAGTATAAAGCAAATATAAGGGATGAAGGAAACTCTTCCATATCATAAAACATTAAACAGTTAAGAGAGAGTCAATCTCATAGTATCATTACATACCTTATCCAAAAATACCTCTACACATAGAACTTAGCAGCAGCCAAGACAAGCAACCAAGCTCACCCTCATAGTCAAATCACACAAATAAAGAAATAGAGTCTTAGCATAACATAAGAGCAAAAGACATTGTCCTCAGAGTTGAGGACTCACCAACTAGCTTGAGAGAGATCGTACTAGCCACGTGGAGGAAGATGTTAAGCGGGGCTCTGGTTCCTAAATGGTAACATCATATAGGTATAGAGTATGCGTTAGTACATTTGAATGTACTAAGTATGTAGCATGCAATGCAATAAGAAATAAGCAATATAATCGAAATACTTAAACATAGGTATAAACCTCTCAACGTGGTTATTGAGGTACATACTCTCTAACATGGTAGCACGAGCCTACTATCTCCTGAGCGAGGCAATCGAAGTACAAACCCCTCAATGTTATTATTGAGGTACATACCCACAAATCATGGTAACATGGGCCTACTACCTCACGAGCAAGGTAATCGAGGTACCAACCCCTCAATGTGGTTACCCGGGCCTATAACCCTCCGAGCGAGGCCTGGTCAACTCACAATATTACAGAGGAAAATGACAAATATATACATTTATTTCATCATCATAAGTCATTCAAATCATAAGTCATGCTTTAGACCGTAACAACTCAAGAATCCATAATCGGACATTTTATCAAACACTTGGTGGGTGTATGATACTAGTGTAAAACATGCCATTCAAGAATGAAATCATGCAAGAAAATCCAATGTAAAACTACTAACCAATACTTGGTAACACCCTCATGTAAGATACATCAAGACCCTTCATCAAATCCCATAACAGATCATAGATTCATAGCTCAAAACATGCTTAAACAGTCACACTTTTAAAAAACTTCAACATAGTTCATAAAGAAATCCATAGCAAGTAAGACCCGTAAGTAAATCAACTTAAAAACATGAGATTTAGGTAAAAAGGAAGCTAGGGCACTACGGGTGAAGGACCCAACGGTTGAAATCATATACCTTGACTTTTCGGAGAATTACTTGATGAATATCAGAAATGGAGACTTGAAGCTTGAGTAAAATTCTTAAGATCCGAATGAGTTTTGTGACTTGAAATTTGAGGTGAAATATTTGTCTAAGTGTTTGAGAGAGTATTGGGGAATGTCTTGTATGATATGGAGGTGAAATATGACTAAGTAAAGGTATTTTCACGCATAGGAAGACTTATGCCCAAGACCCAACAGTCTTGGAGCGAACTAAAAATAACTGGCTAAGAATAACACTAGTCCGCGCCCTGGCCGCGTCGCGCCAGGGGCGCAAACTCATTCTGTATAAGAAATTTTTTAAAAATTGACATTCTAATTTGTTTGCTCTAAAATTAGAGTTGACCAATTTTTCACTCAATTTTTTTCCCTTGATTAAGAATATGAAGTCAATTTTTTTATATCATGCACGAATTTTGAGATATATGGAAATTATGATTCCAGACACTTTTGAGGCACATTTCGAGTACTTTTTGGGTCATTCCAATATTTTACTTGGGAAAGAACGGTGAAGTCCATCCAAACCGTCCAATGAAGAATAAGAGGACCTCTTGGGAACATTCGTCCCTGAATGTTAAAGAAGCGTACATACGAAGAGTAATCATGAAGAAATCAGCCCAATAAGAATGCATCAATACACTTAAACACCACTTTTAAAAATCTCAACATAAGTGTTAAAATCACCATGAACTTTGTCAATATAAACATGAATACATACAAATGATATAAGGGCTGATACATGAGACATGTAATCATATAGAAGACTTAGAATTAGTACCTTAGGCTTGAGTAGAATGGAAGAGATAAGGATATTATTTTTGCATGTCCGCTTCGCCCTCCCATGTAGCACCTTCAACTTGTTGATTCCTCCAAAGGACCTTAACTAAAGCAACATCCTTGTTCCTCACCCTATTCACTTGTTTATCCAAGATCTCTACTAGCACTTCTTCATAAGTAAAGTTGTCTTCAACAACACACATAACATTCAATAGGACAATAGCATTCGGATCATCTACACACTTCCTCAACATAGATACATGGACAATCGGATGAACCAAATCAATTTCACTAGGAAACTCTAACTTATACGCCACCTTAACAAGCCTCCTCAACACCCTATAAGGACCCATAACTCTTGGAATTTACCATTTTTACCAAAATGAACCATATATACCCTTCATGGATGATACCTTCAAATAGACCCAATCACCAACTTTAAATTCAAGATCTTTTCTCCTTACATCGGCATAGGACTTTTGATGACTTTGGGTTTCAACCTTTCTCTAATTAACCTTACCTTCTCCATAACCTCTATAACCAGATCTGGACCTAACAAAGTCATTTTTCCCACTTCAAACCACCCAACCATTGATCTATAATGTCTATCATAGAGGGCCTCAAAAGGAGCCATACCAATGCTAGACAGATAGCTATTGTCATAAGAAAACTCAATCAATGGAAGATGACCATCCCAACTACCTTTAAAATCCAAAATATAAGCCCTAAGCATATCCTCAAGAGTTTGGATAGTTTTTTCAGCTTGTCCATCCTTTTAAAGGTGAAAGGTCGTACTAAGCTTTACCTTGGTCCAAAGACCCTTTTGGAAGGATATCCAAAACTGTGAAGTGAATTGAGCACCACGATTTGATATGATAGACAAGGCACCCCATGAAATCTCACAAACTCATGAATGTATAATTTAGCATAGTCTTCGGCCCTATAAGTAGTCTTAACTGGTAGAAGAGCCAACTTTGTCATTTTATCAGCGATAACCCAAATAGAATCAAAACTCTTCCTAGTCTTAGGCAATCCAACCACAAAATCCATGTTAATTTCCTTCCACTTCCAAGTAGGAATATCTATGTCTTAGGTTAGGCCACTCGAACTTTGGTGATCGGTTTTTACTTGTTGGCAACTATGACAATCGGATACAAATTTGGCAATGTCTTTCTTTATACCTCCCCACTAAAACACATCCCTCAAATCTCTATACATCTTAGTAGAACTGGGGTGAATAGAATAGGAAGAATTATGAGCCTCATCAAGAATCTTCTCTCTCAAGCAATCAACACTAGGCACACGTAACCTTCCTTGGTACCTAAGGGCACCATCTCTCTCTTGGGAGAAAACCTCCACCTTGCCCTGTTTTACGAAGGCCTTCTATTCTAGCAAGGAGGGGTCAAGATCTTGCTTAACTTTTACCTCATCAACCAAGGAAGATTTTAAACCATCAACAACTGCAATATCACCATTATCGACCTCTTCCAACCTAACCCCTAATCTAGCCAACTGATGAACCTTCCAAGCCACCTCTTTGTACCTATCATCAACATGAGTTAAGTACCAATAGACACCCCACTCAAACCATCTGCCACAATATTGGGATGATAATGCACACTCATATCATAATTCTTAAGAAGTTATAACCATCTTCGTTATCTCAAATTGAGATATTTTTGAGTGAACACATGTTGGAACTCTTATAATCGGTGAACACATCAATAATATGCACCCCATACAAATAATCACGCCAAATTTTCAAAGCAAATACCACGGCGGCCAATTCTAGATCATGAATAGGATCATTCTTTTCATGTACTTTGACTATCACCTTACCATTTTGCATCAAGACACAACCCAAACCAATTTGAGAGGCATCATAATACACAACAAAGCCTTCTAACCCTTCCGGTAGAGATAAGATATAAGCAAACACAAGCTTATCCTCAAGGTTTAGAAACTCTTTTCATACTTATCGGTCCATACAAACTTAGCCTTATTTTGGGTCAACTTAGTCATAGGAGAAGCAATGAAAGAGAACCCATTCACAAACCTCTGGTAGTAACCATAAAGGCAAAGAAGTTTCTAATGTTCGATGGGGTCAATAGTCTAGGCCAATTTCTAATCACATCCGTCTTTTTAGGATCCACCTTAATACCATCCCCCGATACCACATGACCTAGAAAGGCAACCTGTTTCAACCAAAATTCACACTTCTCATATTTAGCATATGACTTCTCTTCCCTCAACCTTTATAGCACTACCCTCAAATGAGCCACATACTCCTCCTCACTATGAGAATAGATCAAAATATCATTAATAAAAACCATCACAAATAAATTAAGGTAGGGTTTAAAGACCCTATCCATAAGATTCATGAAGATAGCCAGTGCATTGGTCAACCCAAAAGACATAACCACAAATTCATAATGCCCATACCTAGTCCGGAAGTCCATCTTGGGAATGTCACACTCCCTCACCTTCACTTAATGATACATGGACCGAAGATCAATCTTAGAGAAGTGACTAGCCTCTTGAAGTTGGTCAAACAAATCATTAATTATTGGAAGAAGATACTTATTTTTTGTGGTTACCCTATTAAGTTGCTAGTAGTCAAGACACATTCTAAGGGAACCATTCTTCTTCTTCACAAATAATATTGGTGCACTCCAAGGTGATTGTCTAGGCCTAATAAAACCTTTCTCCAACAAATCCCTCAATTGCTTCTCCAACTCCTTTAATTTTGTCGGGGCCATACAGTAAGGGGAAAGAAAAATGGGTTAAGTATCGGGAAGGAGGTCTATACTAAAGTCTATTTCTCTTTCAGGAGGAACACCGGAAAGGTCACTAGGAAAGACATCAAGGAACTCATTTACAACCGGAATCGACTTTATAGGAAAGACTTTGGGCTCCATATCCCTAACCCTTACAAGATGATATGGACGCCCCTTAGAAATCAACTTTTGGGCTTTAATGCATGAGATAAACCTATCCTTGACCACCACATCACGACTCTCCCACTCAAGGAAGGGTTCATTTGGGAATTGGAATTTGACTCTACGGGTTCTTCAATCAATAGAGGCATAATATGCATACAACTAATACATCCCAAGAATAACATCAAAATCAATCATATCCAACTCAAAAAGATCATAAGGTAATATCTTATGCAAGATGCAAATGGGACAATTTCTATAGACCTTTCTAGCAACAATAGATGCACCAATAGGAGTAGACACCTCATAAGACTCACACAATAATTCAGGCTCAATGAAACTCTTTGGTAATAAGAAGAGTAATAAAAAAAGAGTGGCACTCGAGTCTATCAATGCATACACATCAAAATCAAAGACTTTTAATATACCAGTGATGACATCGGGAGCATCATCAACCTCTTGCCTCCCATGAAGAGCATAAAACTAATTGTGTCTTGGGGCACCACCTTGTTGGCCTCATCTACTAAAAGGAACCAAATTAGCACCCCGACCTTGAGGACGAACATCCTTACCCTCATTGTGACTTCAAGGGCAATCCATCACTTATGCTCCACCTCCTCACAACCATAACAAGCATTAGTATTCCTTACACATGGGCCACTATGACTCCTACCACATCTTGAACACATATCATTAGGACCACACCACCATTACCTTGGGCCCTAGGGATGTCATTGGCAAACCTCCTATTAGAAGAATGAAAAGACCCTTGGTCTTGATGAAAATGGTCGCATTTACGACTTTGGAACTTACCATCAAAATAGGCCCTCTTGGCCTCATAACCCCTTCTCTTCCTCATTTTTTTCTCCTCCATTTGTTCTGCATAAGTCATCAAGCGAGATAAGTCCATGTCACTAATCAACACAACGGACCAGCACTCCTCACTCACCAGGTTGGATACATCTATTACGAACTTTTAGACCTTGGGTCAACACATATTCTGAGAGTTGGTTGAACTTGAGGGCATACTCCTCACACTCATAGATCCTTATTTTAGATTCATGAACTCCACCATTTTGGCCTCTCTAAGCTCAAGAGGAAAGAATCAGTTGAGGAAAGCCGCCTTAAACTCCTCCTATAGAACCATATTGTTATTCCCTTTCTCCTCTTTCCATTGAGTATACCATATTTGGGAAACCCTCTTGAGTTGGTAAGCCGCCAACTCCACCTTCTCTTCTGACCTCACACCCATGATAGACAACAACTTTGTTTACCTAATCCAGAAATTCTTGAAGGTCCTCATCCACTTTAGACCGATAGAACTCCGGTGGGTTTATCCTCATAAAGTCCCTCACCCGAGATGCCGAAGTAGGAGTATGAGGGGCTTGGGCCCGGGCCCCTTGATTGAGTTGATTAGCCACAACTTGAGTTAGCAAGGTGAGAGCATCCCGGAGCTCTCCATGAGCCGGTTGTTCCTTGGGTGTACGGGTTCTTCTTCCTCTTATGTTAGGCATGATCTAGCATAGAAAAGAATATTCGTTAGAGGGGAAACCTTACCTATCTTCTATAGCATGACATAGATCAAGAAGGAGGAAAACATTCCCTAAAACATCTCATAGCCTCTTACTCATAGTTGTGGTGCACATAACTATAAACAAAACTCTAATCGACATGATGTGTTGGACGCTGAGGACTATTAACAACCTAGTGCTTTGATACCAAGTTTGTCACAATCCAAGCATATGGCCTAGACGTGATACGCGAATGTAGAACTCGAAAGGATCCCAATCAAGCCTCTTAACATATTATTACATATACTTGATCGCAGAAGCAATAAAATAACAACAACAGTATAAAGAAAGGATAAGGGACTAAGAAAGGACAAGGGACTAAGGGACTAAGGGAACTCTTCCATACTAAAGGAAAGAGAGTCTTATCATAACATAAGAGCAAAAGACATCATCCTCGAAGTTGAGGACTCACCAATTAGCTTGAGAGAGATCGTACGAGCCACGTGGAGGAAAAGGATGATCAAACGGGGCTCCGGTTCCTATATGGTAACATCATATAGGCATAGAATATGTGTTATTATATTTAAGTATGTAGGATATAATATAACAAGAGATAAGTAACATAATCGAAATGCATAAACATAGGCAATGAATAAGCATATAGCAATATGGCATGCATAGATGATGCTTAGAGTAAATCCTGCTTACATAGAACATAATATGTGTGTAAGAAGTGACCATCAATATAGAATATCTAAGGCCTACCACCCCTTTGGAAAGATGATTGAGATACAAACCCCTCAACGTAGTTATTGAGGTACATGCTCCCCAACATGGTAGCACGGGCCTACTACCACCTGAGCAAGGCAATCGAGGTACAAATCCCTCAATGTTGTTATTGAGGTACATACCCCCCAATCATGGTAGCATGGGCCTACGACCTCCCGAGCGAGGCAATCGAGGTACCAACCCCTCAATGTAGTTACCTGGGCCTACAATCCCCTGAGCGAGGCTTGGTCAACTCACAACATTATAGAGGAAAATTACAAATATATACATTTCTTTCATCATCATAAGTCATTCAAATCATAAGTCATGCTTTAGACCTTAACAACTCAAGAATCCATAATCGGACATTTTATCAAACACTTGGTGAGAGTGTGATGCTAGTGTAAAACCATACAATTCAAGAGTGAAATCATGCAAGAAAATCTAATGTAAAATCACCCACCAATACTTGGTAACACCCTCATGCAAGATACAACAAGAATGATCATCAAATCCCACAATGGATCATAGATTCATAGCGCAAAATATGCTTAAACAGTCACACTTTTACAAAACCCTGACATAGTTCATAGTCAAATTCATAGCAAGTAAGACCCATAAGTAAATCAACTTAAAAACATGAGATTTAGGTAAAAAAAGAGCTTAGGCACCATGGGTGAAAGGACCCAATGGTTTAAACCCACATATCTTGACTTTGGAGAATTACTTAATGAAGATCGAAAATGGAGACTTGAAGATTGAGTGAAATTCTTAAGATCCAAATAATTTTGGGACTTGACATTTGGGGTGAAATATTTGTCTAAGTGTTTAAGAGAGTATTGGAAAATGTCTAGTATGATATGAAGCTAAAATATGGCCAAATATAGGTATTTTCACGCATAGGAAGACTTAGGCCCAAGACTCAAAAGTCTTGGACCGAACTAAAAAGAATTGGGCAAAAATAACACTAGTCTACACCCTGGCAGCGTCGCGCCAGGGGCGCGGACTCATTCTGGATAAGCAAATTTTGGAAAATTGAAATTGTGATTCGGTTACTCTAAAATTGAGGTTAGACCCATTTTCTATTCAATTTTGCCCCTGATCAAGAATATGAAGTCGAATTTTTGATATCACGCACAGATTTCGAGATATAAAGAAATTATGATCCGGGGCACTTTCGAGGCACATTTTGGACACTTTTTAGAGTCGTTTCATTCATGATACAGGGCCATTCAATATAGGTAATATTTAGTTAGGGTTCATGTAGTGAAAGACCAAATCATTTATTACAACAAATTTAACTCATAGAAATGATCAATCATTCAATATCATGTAGGGATATATTAGGGTATTTAGGGAAATAATAAAAAACTGCTGAATTGCACCACAAAATTTCGTTTACGAGTCGTACTTCAGTCTACGGGTCATAAATGACACTTTCGTTGTTTGGGGTTCCAATTATAGAGTTTAGGGTCTTGGGTCTACGATCACCTTCTATGGATCGTAGACCCATTTTACGGGTCCCTCTTGTCAATTTGTCGTTCAAAGTTCATAAACCAAAATTTTGAACTTGAAACCACGAAGGCTTTTCTACGAATCGTAGATCACACGATGGATCGTGGACCCTTCTCGTACATTAATCCAACTCTTAAAAACATTTCTAGGATTTTGAGGCTGGGGTTTTACAAACCTCTTTTCTACCGTTCGTCAATTATTTACAGACCATAGACCCACCTCGTGGACTCAATCCTGGAAGTCAAAATTTACCAAATGTCAAGGGCAACCATGAGGATCATCTACAAGCTGTGAAATTATCTATGGGCCGTAGAATTATCTAGGTCGTAGAAACCCCTTGATAGTCACTACCAGTGACACATTTCTCATATTTTTCTTGGGATTTTGAGACCATAAAATATAAAATAACTTTGGGGTGTTACAGTTATGAAAGGAAACTAAAAGGGAATTAAGTGGGAGTAGGAGGAATAATATTCCAATTATTACAAAATAATTAATAAGATATTTTAGTCTTTAGCTTAATTTAAAATACAATTAATTTGGGGGAATTAAGTGTGAAGAATGAAACTACCAACTTTTGGACATCTAATTCAACAGTTATGTCATTTAAATGTTATTATTAAAATAGATGTTGAAAAGAAACAAAACGGTAATCCAATTTTAAAGTTAGAATTTTTTCACTTTTGATATAATATTATTATAAATGTCTTAAATTGTATTTTCTTTCAATTTTTCTAAAAAATATATAATGGTTGTATTTTGAAAAGACTAGCTAAGTGAATTTAATTGTGAAATTATTTATCAAAAATAAACATAGTCCTATCTTAATTAGGTTTAATAGACCAGCAGCCCAAATTATTTATTTGTTTGCCACACTTTCTTCTTTCTTATTTCAAGTATGAGGTCACTATCACTACTATAAATTAATCTTGTGTGATACTCCACTAGTATTTTTATATCATTTTAATATCGTATAGGACCTGCTTAATCTTCTGCGATACTCCGTCAGGATATTAATACTCTATCAATATTATATAGGATTGAATTTCTTTTTTTAAGAAATAATAAGAAACAAGTAAGAAAAAAATAATGAAAGTCTCAATCTTATTTATGAACTCTAAATTCTGATGGTATCTATATACTTTAATGGTATTACTGAGTAACTGAGTAGTCTTTTTTGCTGAAGCACTGCTCATTCCTCCTTGATGTCACAAAGTATATATATTCTAATGATACTGAGGAATAAATAAATAGTATTTTCATTGAACCACTGTTTTGTTATCCCTGATTCTATTAGAGTATATATAAATGTTGATCGTATCAAGTCATATTTGAATAGTCTTTTCGTTGAACTACTACATGCTCCTCCTTGATGTCCATCAGAGTTTATATACTCTAATGGTATCAAGGAGTAACTGAGTAGTTTTTTTTAACAAGGCACTGCTTCTTTTTCTTTAGTATCATCAAAGTAGATATATATATTGATGTTATCAAACAGTTTCACCGAAGCATTACCTTTTTTCTTCTTTATAGATAGATAGATAGATAGATAGATAGATAGATAGATAGATAGATAGATAGATAGATAGATAGATAGATAGAT
>JAOTQJ010149051.1:0-25267 GCA_025642045.1 Solanum sejunctum
CAATCAAGAGAGTACATATACCCTTGACCCTACCTCAAATTATACTTAAGGACCAAACTTAAAAGAAATTTTGCATTTGGTCCCAAACTTTACTAAATCGAACCAATTAAGGACTTTCGGGGTTTAAATTAAGTTACGGGTTCTAACAGACATTTAGTTCAAATTTTATCTAACACAAAATTTCATATCCTAATGATATTATAAAATATTCAAGGTCATTACATTAAGAAAAACAATTAGCAAAATAAAAAGAAAGATACAAGATATGAATTTCGAGATCATCCATTGTTTTAGGGATGCAAATGGCATAGCTGGCGCTCTTCCAAGTCATGCCACAACGAGGGACATGGATTATTTATTCTCAAAGGAATAAGACATGCCTAACTTAATACTAATAAGAATGGACGAACTCAATCTTGCTTCATTTAGGTTCAGAAGAGCACAACACTCGGGATGGCACTATAAACCACCTTGAATGATAAGTAAGGGAAGGTATAATCCTACTTTTGTTGTGAGCAACTCTCATATGTGAGTCATTACTTCTTTATTGAGTAGTTTCCCATTTTTCATTTGATAAGAGGTATAGGACATATGTCCCCCTCTTTTGCAAGTGATCTTGGTAATAACATCATGCAAGTTAATGAAAAAAAAGGATGGGCTGATTCTGTGCAGATTGTAATGTAGATATTTGTTGGAGTGTTAGAGTATTTGTATTGCTTTACATTATGTTAGTCATTTGCTTTCTTTAGTACCATTTTGTTTGGTACTCAATCCCTTATTTCTACACTTGTATAGATTACGAGATCAGATCATCATGAGTACTAAATTTGGAAAGTGAAATTCTAGAGACATATGTATCAACACCCTTTCCCATTTCTTTTTTGCAGTGTCTTGCTTTCTTTTTTTTGGTATGTGTTCTACTTAGAATTGTTGTTTAGGAACAATTATTATAAGTGTGAACATCTATTGTGGGAGTTGTAATAAAAAGTTGGTTTGGCTTCTTGGAGAATAGATTAAATGATTAGAGTTGTGTTAAGAGTTGAGGCTGAGTAATTACATAGTTGTAATTTGAACATTGCTCTTTGTAATTAGTAAAGTTGGCTGACCTACACATTTTACATAGTGGTTGTTTCCCCTTTGAGTAGGGAGTTTTTTTCCACTATAACTCTTGGTCTTGAATTTGGTAAAACAAGAACCTAGTTCTTGTTTAGAGACCAATGTCTTTTCACTTAGTACCAGAGTAGGTCTTTTCATTCAAAGGTTAAACTAAAGCTAGTCACGGGTTGATTTGCGTCAATTAGTTATCAAAATTAAAATCAAATCAACTTAATCAGTTTTTCAATTCTCAAAATCAAACCAATTAAAATATACAATTAGCAGTTTAATTCTTATTGGTTTGGCTAGGTTATTAGCTAAAAACAAAATTAAAAGTAATGATGCATTCAAAATGGAAAAAAAAAGATAAAGATAGTCCATTGAAAACGAAATTTAATATGAATAACATTTCAAACCTCAACATTTTGGCCTAGAAAGAAGAGATAAATGCTCTTGTCTCACCAAGAATTGCCACAGACATTCATAAATATAAAATTAATATTATAAATGTTCTTGTCGTGAACATTAATGGTTTCAAAAATAAATTAAAAGATAAAATTTGATAAAAATGTATATAAGATCTTTAAAATTATTTTTAAAAATAATGTATTATCTATGTATAATTATAAAATATATGTATATAATTTGTTAATTCAATTTGGTTAATTTTTTAATTTTTCCAAACAAATCCAAGCCCAAACCAAATAATATCGATTTTTAAAAAAGTAAAATCAAATCAAACCAAATCCAAATAAAATTGATTTATTTAATCGATTTGGATCGATTTTATCCAAATCATGAAGACTCCTAATTTAAACCTTGAAAAGGATACATGGATGCACAACCAACATCACAAGAAGGAGTGTCACAGACAAGACCAGGACTATTCAATGAAAGATACTATAGACAGTGTAAGAACAAGATGATGGATCTCTTGATTGAACAAAGCCCAATTCTTTGGAAGGTCATCCTCGATAGAACCACCATTCCCATGGAAAATGGTCTAGGCACAGGAAAGAATGGAATGCTGATGCTTATGTTCCAACAGTAAAGCGGTTGATATCAAGTATAAACCTTACTAGATGCTAGGGTTGAACCTACAGGGAATACAAAGTTTGACCAAATCGACGCACCAACAATCATTTCAAGTACCAATTTACTATATTCTCTAGAATAGGGGTAGGGGTGGGGGTTTGCAAATTAAAATGAAATAAATACAAAAACTATACTAATAATCACGAAGAGACAATCAATTTGAGGAGCAACTTGAGAATTGTATTCCCCATGATTCACTAACACAAATACCTAGGATAACATAACCCTAATTGAGACATTGCATGCAGGACAGTAACATAGGTTCTTCCAGCACTCTTGTAAAGGTGAAGGTCGAATTTCACCATCATGCTTGGTCGGCAGCCATAGTATGCCAACTAACCGTTATGCATAGTCCCAGTCAACCTCTCCTTAGTTGAGTTTTGTTGATTATATGAGAACACATCAATCAAATCCATTCACCCATTTCCTTTTCCTATTCATCACTACTTTGGTCGGGATCATAACACTAAGAGGGTTTTGGTGTTGGCCACCACCAAAAACAAGCATTCACTAGAAAA
This sequence comes from Solanum sejunctum, assembly GCA_025642045.1. NCBI lineage: Eukaryota > Viridiplantae > Streptophyta > Magnoliopsida > Solanales > Solanaceae > Solanum > Solanum sejunctum. Next base: position 2,709 of record JAOTQJ010149051.1, read on the forward strand.
TGGACAATACATATAAATACACAAATTAAGAAATGCAAATAATCTGCGCTATTTAAAGCTAGCTACTCATGGTTCAAACAACCCCAAATTATGGGGGTTTATCTACTCAAAACTAGGGCAAAACCACAAACAATGAATATACTAAACATGGTTGAGAAATTACCCAAAGAAAATAAAAAATAAAAACCACCTTGATGTTGAAATCACAAGCCTGAAAAATGTAGTTTGATTACAAGTGATTTCAAATCCCCAAATTGGGTCTTCAAAGTAAAATCCTAAGTATCTATACTAAACCCTAGAAAAAGCTCTAAAGATATTCTCTAGAATCTCTACAAATCTGATCTGAATAATAGTCCCTTCTTTTAAACCCGAACTTAAACTATTTATACTTTTTACAAAAGGACCTAAAAATAAATAAGAAAAGTTGGTCGACAACAATTATGATTCATAGGTACGACTTGTTTGGTGACCCATGAGTCATAAGCAGGCTTTCATAGTCAGCACTTGGTATTTTTGATTTAACTGCTATGATCTATACTAAGAGTCATGTTCTAGTCTATGACTTATAGTATCTTCTCGTAGTCTAACCTTGCATTTCTTGGTCTAAATTAATTAAACATTGGTAATCACTACTAGGTCATCTTCTACGAGTCATAGTATATTGTACGGCTCATACCCTAGGATCGTATAGTTGACTTCAATTTCTCAGATTTTAATATTTGGAAGATGTTAATCACTATGACTACCTCCTACTACTTAGAGCTTGGACTATGACTCATAGTGTGTTTCGTAGGTCATCAAATTTAACAAAATCTGCTACTTTTCCTCAAAATTAGGCCAACCTGTATTTTTTGTAACAATAAACATAAAACACATAATATCATAAAACATCACATTATGAACTTGCAAAATCTCTTGTTATAGGCATTAAATGTGTTATGTTTTGATAGAACATCAAACGCTGAAGATAAAATAGTCATCTAGAATAATGCAAAAGCCAAGAAAATTTTGATCTATGGAATAGGTCCTCATGAGTACAATAGGATATTATCTTGTCTATATGCAAAGGTGATTTGGGACACTTTTGTAAACTTTTTATGAAGGGACAAACCCAACGGATCTTGTGATGACCCTACTGATATCGAGTACGATGCTTCTAGAACTTAGGTTATGGACAAGCCCAATCTGCCAAAACCCCCCATCTGGGTTTAAGAGAGAATTATACCTAAAATGGATGTGTACTCTAAGATGGATGTGTACTATTTCACTCTCTCAAGGAACAAACTCAGATCCATTATAGAAGTGGGTACTTTTCTTCCATAGAATGCTGAGTTCAGTAAACTAAAAGCATCAAAATTTAGCTTCACTAGCATTAAGATTATGGGTGATACTATACCTTTACCGTTCATCTTGACAACTCTCACAAGAAGGGTACAACAAGAAGCACCAAATGAAATTCGTGAATAATGAAGCTAGAATTGATTATTTTCTTTGTAGATATAGATTTTAGAGTCTTGGTATGCTCAAGGCGATAGAATTCCTTCTCCTAGAAGTGTGTGTTACTTAGATAACATTTTGTGTAATAGCTTGGATAAAGCAAAAAATATTGAAACTTGTAATGCTCCCTTATCTCTTCTATGATCCTTGTGCAGCAAAATTACTACTTATGTATTTGATATTGCACAAAATATCACCTTGTTTACCTAGCTAGTCTTGTGCTCCAATAAGATGTGAATATTGAACCAAATATTCAGTGGGAGTAAAGAAAATTCACATTTTTTGGAGCACAAGACTAACTATTTAAACAAGGTGATATTTTGTACAATATTAAACACATAAGTAACAATTTTGCTACATAAGGATCATAGAAGAGATGAGGGAACATTATAAGTTTCAACATTTTTTGCTTTATCCTAGCTACTGCATGAAATTTTATCTAGGAAACATACACATCTAGTAGAAAGAAATCCTATCACCTTAAACTTGACAGGACTCTAAAATCCGCATCTACAAAGTAACGAATAATTTCAGCTCTATTTATCCACAAATTCATTTAGTGCTCCTAGTTATACCGTTCTTGTTAGACTTGGAAAGAAGAACGAAAGAGGGTATAGTGTCATCTATTTATTTGGGGCTATTGAGCTTGAATTCTAATACTTATATCGCTGAACTTAGGTTTTGTTGAAGAAATGTACCCACTTCTACAATGGATCTGAGTTTCTTCCCTGAGGGAGTGAAATAGTACACATCTATTTTAGAGTAATCCTTCCTTAGGTACAACTCGCTTTTAAACCCAAATGGGGTTTTAGGCAGATTAGTCTTATCCATATCCCAAGTTCGAGAAGCATAATACTCGATATCAGCAGGGTCATCATAACAATATTGGGTTTGTCCATGACAAGGTTGTTAAGAGCTAGTAGGCCTTATTCTATTGGATTGTTCCTCGAAGCGTTTTATGTGCGCTGAAATAGGAATCAAGTGATTTTCTCAATTTTTCATGAATGTTATCCTATAAATTTTGTAGGTCTCGATGCTCTAAGCCCTTTTTTCTTGCAAAACATTATGAAACCATCCATAATGAGTCTACTAAGAGTTCCTATAGGCTCGTTGCCGTTGGACTACGTCCCAAATCATTTTATAGGCATAGGATCAGATAGTTTTTTAATTTTTTGTGGGTGTCAACCGATGGATTTTGGAGGTGTCATGGCTCTATACCAATTATTCTTTGATAGCTTCATAGATCTATCTGTAATGAGTCCTATAAGAGTTCCTGTAATCTTGGAGCCATTGGATGACACCTTAGAACATATCACAGGCTTCAAAGAATCGGGCGATTTTCTTAGTTTTTTATGGGTGTTAGCCCACAATTTTGGAGGTGTTAAGGCTTTGGGTACCTCTTTCTCCAAAAATATCATGTAACCTCTATAACTAGTGTATTAAGAGTTTCATTATGCCTGGTTCCATTAGACAATGCCTCAGAGTATTTTATGGGCATCAAAACTGGACTTATGCAATTTTCTCAGTTTTTTGTGGGTTCCAAGACTTTTGTCCCATTTTCTTGGAAAACTTCATAAAACCATACATAAAAAGTATGCTAAGAGTTCCAATAGACTGGTGCCATTGGACGGTGCCTAGAAGCATTTTATGGGCATCAAAACATGAATCGGGCAATTTTTCTCATTTTTCCATGGGTGTTAGCTCACGAATTAAGGAGATGATAGAGATTTGAACCTTTTTTTCTTAAAAACCTTTATGGAATCATTTGTAACAAGTCTATTAAGAGTTATAGTAGATTCAGTTCCATTGGACAGCGCTTCAAATCACTTTACGGGCATCAAAATTAGAATCAAATGACTTTCTAAGTTTTTCATGGGTATTAGCTTACAAATTTTGGAGTTGTGAGGGCTTCGAGCTCGTTATTCTTGGAAAATTTTATGAAATTGTCCGTAATGAGTCCTCTAATTATGCTGATAGTAAAAGGTTCTAGTGAGTTATGATTATACCGATGAGAAATAGTTCTGGCAAAGTCGAAGGAAAATGACTTCTGCAAATTATGATTATGAAAATAAAAAATTATTCTAGTAGATACATGGACTTTGTGTGTTTCCCATGGGCCCCAACCTGATATCAACTAGTGTGTAGTATTAGGAAGACATGCATCACTATATCGAACATCTTATTTCGTTTCATTAAACTTCTTTATCATTCCCATTGTGACTCTTATGTTACGGGTACTGTGATTGCTAAAACTCAAAATATTGTATCTGGTGTCCTATCTAAGTTGAAATGCTACCATACATGCTATGTTCTATAAAAATTATGACAATAAGTTGGGTTACTTATTTATTTTCTTGCCAGAAGCATCTTGGTATGTCCATTACACAACAAATATGAAAATAAAAACGTGAGATATAATCATTCTAGGTTTCCCTTTCACTATTTGGGTTGCCTATTTATATTGGTTTGGCTAGTGTATTTGATTTTGCTACTAAAGTCATCAATAAATCCAGCAGATGGAGGAATACCTTCCACTCTCCAGGTGGTAAGGCTCTAATCATTAAGCATATTTTTCAATCCCAATCTCTTCATACTATTGCTACTCTTGAACCTACTAAAACTATTCTTTATCAAATTTAGGACTATTTCTCAAAAAAAAAAATTGGGGCTAGAGAGAAGGTAATAACAAGCATCACTAATGTTCATGGAAAAATATGTGCTACCCTACTAAGGAAGGTGGTTTGGGTTTTGAAAGACCTTATGAAATTTGTAAGGCCTTCACTGCAAGTGATGGTGGAGGATGAAGGCCAAATACGGTCCTAGAACCAATATGGTGGCCAAAGTTATTATTTCAAAAAATTCCAATGCTTGGAGGAATTTGCTCTATATTAGGGCAATAGTTGAACAAAATATCATATGGGAAATCAACGATGGTAGTGCATATTTCTGGTGCGACAATTGGCCTAACAATGGTCCTTTAGCTAATAGATCACTGTAATTACAAAGGAAACCTATCAGCTATACAATGAGATAATTTCTCATGATAATCAATAGGACCAGAACTCTGTCAGACAGTTTCTTCTAGAGAATCTAGTTCAAAAAGTGGTTCAGATTGACATGTGATGCTCTTCTTGCAGGGAAACTCAACTAGAGACTCTTGATCACTTATTTACTACAACTGATTATTGGTGGCAAATAGTTGTTAGGAATGAAATACACAAGATGATCCTACACAACACCTTTTTGGACATTGTGGGTAATCTGAAAAATGAGAAATACTTAGAGGTATGACAGTAAAAACATCTATTTGTTCAAAAACTTAATCAAAGTTTGTTTAATGTGCAGGTGGCTTGCTATTTCCAAAAAATACATCAAGATGGGCATTAAATGGGAATGGAGCACCATATACTCAATTGCTGAAAATTATAAACCAAGAATCACTAGCAAGGGAACGTATGGAAATTGATTGCAGATGGTAGCTTCATACCTGGAAAAAGATTGGTTGAAATAGGAGGAGTTGCTAGTAAAAGAAATTGGGAGATGGTCATGGATTTTGCTAAATCAATCCAATTCTCTACTTATAACTCTTGTGAACAACAAGCAACTTTGCATGGAATTGAACGGTGCCATGAAAACTCAAATTGTCACATATCTTGGATAATCTAATGGTGGTGAATATGATCAAGGGATTGACTCCACCACCCTAGATTCCAAGGGAATCAGTGAGAAAAATCTAAAAGAAGCTACAAGATAGAAATTATAGGAATATTGTTGTAGGGAGGCAAATGGAGTAGCTGACACTCTTGCAAGACATGCAACTACAAGGGACATGGATTATATATTCTCAAAGAAAGAATACATGCCTGACTCATGTGTCATACCAATGACAATGGACAAACTCAGTATTGCTTTATTTAGGTTTAAAAAAGAAAAACACTCAGGATGAGACTATAAACCACCTTGACTGATAATTAAGGGAAGGCATACTCCTATTTTCATTGAATAGAAACTGCCTTCCCTATAGGAAACTCTCATATGTGAGTCGTTATTTCTTTATTGAGTAGCTTACCCTTTGTCATTTGATAATAGGTATAGTCCATATGTCCCCTTCTTTTATAAGTGATCTTAGTAATAACATCATACAAGTTAATGAGAAAAAAGATTGGGTTAGGAGTACCTGTGATTTAAAGTTAGTGGTTTGCTTTCTATGTACACCGTATTATTTGGTACTCACTCCCTTGCTTCTACATTTGTGTAGGCTACGAGCTTTGATCATTGTGATTATGCCTTCTTCTTCCTTATGTCTAAGGTTTATCATGGAGAGTTGTGAGGTAGTTGTTTATCGGCTTAGCGGACACCTTTTGCTCCTTGATGATGTTTTTATTCTGTTCCATAAATAATGACATTGAGATTTGTCTGTCTTTCAAATCAATTGTAATGCATTTGCTAATTGCACATAAGACAATCAAATTTGGGGGGTTATATTTGAGTTATGCTATGTTATTCACATTACTGAAACTATATTAGTCTTATTGCTCTAATTTACTAAATATGAATTTCTAAATTTAAATATTTAATTACTCAAAAAACGTTATTGAAAATTTTATTATCCAAACCATCTAAATTTTTCTCATTTAAGGCAGACATTCAAATTATTTAAAAAGAATGAACCTGCACTACTTATTAGAAGTTTTGCTTTATAGACAAAAGTTGAAACTTAAGCATGCTCCCCATCAGATATAAGTTCTAAATTTTTTTATCCATAAGTTAGAATTAGTTGTTGTCCGTGAGACATAAATTTTTTTTAAAGCTATTGAGCTATATTTTACTTCTATAGCAAAAGTTATAGATTACTCCGTAACTTAGTAAAATAGAGTAAATTATTGTCCATGGGCTAAATTCTGCCTCTGAGATAAGAGTTTAGAGTATCCCATAAGTAAGACACTGTGATATAATGTAAATTGTTGCTCATGAATCGTAACTTGTTATTTAAATCCCTGAGCAAATTTTTTAAAAGAAAATCTTTTTTTTAAAGAAAATATTAGTAAGTATAAACGTTCTTCATCAAACACTTTTGAGGATAGAAAATCAAGATTGAACATCTTGGAGGTTGAAAATTCAACACGCAACAAGTTGACTAACAATAGGTGTAATTTCGTCTTATATTTTAAGAATCTTTATACTTTAGTCAATATCTTTTGTACTAATTCCATCCGTAAATAGCAAACCTGCCAGAGTATCACAACATTGAAAAGTCGCCACACCTGAGGTATATATCTGATCCCTTACTAATAAAAGAAATGCCACACTTTGTCAATACGTAAAGCCAGGATACAAGAGACTCGAAACTCATACTCAAGTAAGTGACAAAATGCACAAAAACATGTAAAGGTAAGGCCTGGAATGAGAAGAAATAAAGTTGTCTGTTAGCAAAGAATAGTAATACATGTGGTGGACTCCTCTGAAGCCTCTGTCTCTGGCCGAGCTGGGGCGATGTAGGGGCCGTCAGGGATGTCACCTCTATCCCCCATCTTTGCTGCCTCCGATGATACCCCTGAGACCTGCTGCTCCTGTGGAGAAGCTTGCTGATCCTTTGTGATCTGTTACTCTATCCCCTGAACTGAAATTGGAAAAAATTTTACCATAAGGCATTAAGTCAGTTGTCTATAGCTAAAGTTTAGTCTATAACTATAAGGACATTCTAAATGATATTTATTTAGGACAAAAATTATTTAAAAATTGATATCAAATTATAGTTAACATGAAATTTATTTTTTACTTTTATAAATATACATGTGGAACATAAATGCGGTGAAATTTGTAACTCAAAATATAGGTGGCCTAATTGCCACCCAAATAAACATATCAACAGTCACCCAATTCATATGAGTCTATCTATAATAACAAAATAATAAGTTATCTTTTGATTTCTTCAACTGAATAAATAAAGTTAAATAACTAATTTTAATATATTGAACAAAGTAAAAATGAACGGAGGGAGCAGTTCACTTGGTGTGACTGATACAAAAGTCTAATTAACAAGAAACCATTTATGATAGAAATACATGCAAAATTTGATGCACATTAACAAGCATTGCACAACACTTTGTATTCTTTTGTCACAAGTACCTGTCATCTTTTAAATTTTTTTAAATTGGTTAGATTAATTTTTAAATTTAAATTACATCAAATTTATTTAGTGTTCTAAATTAAGGGAGAAAAATATAAATAACTCCTTTTGAAGTAGTTTTGTCCCCTATAAATAATTCTTACCCCTAGGAAAGATTGCTTCATTCTCTACATGATTTCATATTATACTTTTTGTTTATTTCATTTACAAGATTAATATTTCATAGCAACCATAAAAACCACTCTAAAGAAACCTCATTTTTTAAATCCATCTTTCCAGGTTTCAAGCAAAGAATTGTAAGTAAACCTTTTATTAATTAATTTAATAGAAGATTCAATCTAACAACGTATGTCGGTGTTTCGATTTGAAACACTGCAGTTTATATAGACGTGTATAAAATGCATTGTTAGATTGAATTTTCTACTAAGATAATTAAAAGGTTTACTTACCATTCCTTGCTTGAAACCTAGAAAGATGGACCTAAAAAAGTCGAGTTTCTGTGGAGATGTTTTTATTTTGCCATGAAACATTAATCTTGTGAATGCAACAATAGAATAAGAAATCATGTAGATAAACAAGTGATCTTTCCTAGGGCTAAATATTATTTATAGGTTACAAAAGCACTTCAAAAGGAATTATTTATATTTGTTCCCTCAATTTAAAATTAGAAATACATTTAATGTAATTTAACATTAAAATTAATCAAATTAGTTTTTAAAAATTAAAAGATGACAAGTACTTCGGACGAAAGAATACAAAGTGATGTGAAATGCTAGTGAATGCACATCAAAATTTTGGTTTCTTGTTAACTAAATTTTTGTATCTACGACACCAAGTGAACTACTTCTTCCGTCCATTTTTTACTTTGTTTAATATCTCAAAAATATTCTAACTTTACTTACTCAATTTTAAAAAATTAAAAGATAAATTGTTATTTTGTAATTATAGATATAACCTTAATGGCTTGTGTTATAGAACTTCTGTAATAGTGAATGAAATAAGCTTTCGAGATGAACTTGTATGAATTCGGTGACGATTGATATTCTTACTTGGCGGTAAATAGGTCACCTATATGTTGAGTTACTAATTTCATTGCATGTGTGAAACACCCCTCATGTTCTTCGGAATAACTCATAATCATAATTTTCATATATCTCAAAATTCGTGTGTGATTTCAGAAATCCAACTTCATATTTTTGATCAAGGGACAAAATTGATGTCATGAACTGGACCAAGGGCCTAGATGTGGCACGACAAATGGAGAACCCAGAAGGACCCCAAACAAGCCTCTTAGCATATCATACACACATCCTTAGTTGTGGAAGCAAACAAAACAACAACAAGTGTGTAAAATAGGGATAAATGGGGCTGAGGGAATTCTTTGATATCATAAATTATAAGGAGCCAAGCTCATAGCATAAATACATCATAATATTCCAACAACACCTCTAAACTTAGAATAGAGCAGGAGCCAAGACACTTTCTGGGTTCAGCCTCATAATGTCAAACATCAACATAAAGAAAATTTTTAAATAACAAGAGAAAGTAGTAGTGTCCTTGAACTTGAGTACTCACTAAGCTTATCTTTAAGATGTCAAACTAGCCATATTGAGGAGGATAATCAAATGGAGCTCCAATTCCTACATGGTAATATCATGTAGGCATAGAGTATGCGTTAGTATGTTTGAATATACTAAGTATGTAGGATGCAATGCAAAAAGAGATAGATAAAAAAATCCAAAATGCATAATGATAAGCAAAAGATAGCATAATAACGATATGACATATATGATCAATGTTTAAGTAAATTATGCTTTTCAAATTATTCATCTTATATAAACATAATATATAAGTGTGGAAAGAAAGCTTAACTGACATAAAATAAGACCAAGTGAGCTACAACATGAAATCCCGATGTCTACAATACACCCGAAGAAAGGGGAAAGTTACTTGCCAAGGTGACCTCCTAATGCCTAAGTAGATCCACTAATCCTTATGTTAACCGAGTACTCACTTTTAGTTCCTAGACTCGGGTACTTGCTTAAAGTCTTCATATTTATGGTTCTCACCCCTTAGGGATTTTGGGACTCACCTCTAATCCATTCACCTACAGTGGCATGTAGTTTTAGGACTTGGGGACTCCCCTCTAGTCCACTAGGTGCTAAGTCTAATACCATGAAATTATTAAAATAATCATAGCTTTAATAATTTGTAAGAAACATGGAAGACATGACACGAGTAGCTCTTAACATTATTGACCTTAAATGGTGAGCCTAATCATCAAACATAAGAATGGGTCATCATCAACATGGTCCATACATTAACATCAACATCAAAGGCTCACAATAGGTAAAGTCTTTCAAAAAAGAACTTAATCCAGCTTCACAACATCATAAACATTTTCATGAACTAAACACATCTCTAGAAAGTCCAAAATCATAATCAAGTCTCTTGACTCATAAATCAACCAATAGATCATCAAAACTTTAAGAATCCTTAAAAAGATATTTTATCAAATACTTGGCGGGTGTGTTATGCTAGTTCAAAATGATGAAATTCAATAGTGAAATCATGTGAGAAAAATCAATGTAAATCAACTCACCAATACTTGATACCACCCTCATATAAGATACATTAAAATCTCACATCAAATCTCACCAGAGATCATAGTTTCATATCTTAAAACATGCATAGTCACAATAGATAAACAATCTCATAATATAAGCTTAAAATAGATAAACATGTGTTTGCAATCAACATTTCATGTAACCCCAACATAACTTAGAGTCAAATTCATAATAAGTAAGACTCATAAGTAAATCAACTTGAAAACATGCAATTTTTATGTAAGGAGAATTGGGCAGCATAGGTGAACGGACATAATGGTTGAAACCCACATACCTTAATCTTAGAATTTCTTGAAGAAGAACTTGAGGAGGACTTGGTGCTTGACTTGGTTTTCATGAACTCCAACAAAATGTCTTCAAAATCTTAAGAATAGATAGAGAATTTGATGAAGATTAGAAAGGAATTTTCGAGTTTTTGGTGTGTTTTTGGGGTTAAAAATGGCTGAAGAATGAGAAATTTTCGCATATATAGGTATTGGGTTCTCACCCAATTGCCCTGGAGTAAAAAGAGATTTTTTCAGAAATTTTTGAACAAGTTTGCACCAGGTCTGTGTCATGGACAAATTTTGTTTTTGCAAAATTTTGAAAAAAAATTATTTCCTTAGCACGGATAAAATATACCTATACTCGTTCTCCCATGCAATTTTTCCCTCTAAACAAAAATATAAAGTCAAATTTATGAAATTCTGCACCGATTTTGAGATATTAAAATAATGCATCATAGGGTCTTTTCGAGCTATGTGGAGGGGTGTTTAAATATCTCCGATTTGAGATATAACGGAATTAAGATTATGGGGAATTCCTAGAAAAGTGTGGAGCGTTTTAATTGAGTGGGAAATGGGTATAACCCAGATTATAGAAGACCCATCGTGAAAAATTATTTTTACTAATTTTATGAATTTTAGTGGCTGTGCGCGCCCCGGCTGTGATATGCCTGGGCCATGCACTAGTGTAAGCGTGCCTATGAATTTGTTACACATTGTGCTAAGGGCACGAACCAGTACATTTCGTGCCCTATTTCTTCAACTTAGTTCAAGGGCTTTGGGGTCGTAATTCAATGCCTATTTAAATGTGAAATCTTCCATACCTAGCCATTTTTTAACTCTAGAATTCACAAAACCCTCTCTATAACCTCTTCAAGATTTTATCAAATCTCTCATTACAATTCAAGGATTTCAAGCTCAATTTTAAACTGAAGAACCCATCTAAAGCTTCAAGTGTCCTTCAATTTCATTTCAAGAAATTCAAGGTTTAAAGTATGCCAGTCTTTATCTATGGGTCCTTTTGCATAGATCCCAATCTTCTCTTTTTATGAAAATTGCATGAGTTCAAGTTGTATTATTTATGGGTATCTCTTACGATGAATTATGAACATAATTATGTTAAGGTTTATCAAGTATTAATTGATTATGCATGAATATCTATTTGAAGCTTATTTCATGAGTTGATTTATGTCTATTGAGACTATGCATGACCTTAGCTATGAAGACTATGAACTATTATGAACTTTTGAGATAGATTGCAAGGTAACCAAAGTAATTGTTTTACTACTATGGCTGGTGGGTTTAAATGCATGATACTAAAACAGGTGAGTTTACTCTCTTATGTTATTACTCTACAAAATTGCATGATTTTTAGTAAGTGTCCATTGTACCACCATGTGTCTAATAAAATTACATAACAAGAATTCTCAAGTCACTTATGAACTATTGTATGATTTTTACAAGTCAAGTGTTTCGAGATAATTATGGGCTCCTAAGCATGTATTGAAACCATGATAAGTCTTTGTGATCTACAACTGAACTATTGAGCTCTTATGCTAAGTTTTATGTTCTTGTGAATTGTGAAGCCTACTAGAAGGGGTCATGAACCATGTTGTACTCCTCACCATCTAGTACAAGGCAAATGTCTACTTGAAGGGGTCATGAACCATGTTGGAAGCCTTACCCTCATATACGGCTTATTGTGATACATTACCTAATGTCTATGTGAAGGGGTCATGAACCATGTTGTAAATCTTACCCTCATGTACGACATAATACTAAGTACTATCCATTACCTACTAGAAGGGGTCATGACTCATGTTATACTCCTCAACCTCTAGTACAAGATATTTTGATGAGCTAATCATGTCACTCTATAGTATTGTACAAGATATGCAAGTATGATTATACTCAAGCATGTTTACACCCTAAGCATTGATTAATCATGTCACATTGAGATTATATCCATTGACTATATGTATGAATTTTGAATATTATGGGTTATGTCTTCTTTGCATTGCATACTACATACTTAGTACATTCCAAGTACTAACGCATACTTTATACGTACATGATATCACCATGTAGGGACCGAAACTCCTACCAAGCATCCTCCACCACATAGATAGTTTGGTTTTATGAAGAAAGTTTTGGTGAGTCCTCAACCCCGAGGACAATATTTATGTTACTCGTGCTATGTTGAGCCTTCTTTTTATATTGAACACTTATTACCATGAGAGTGACCCCGAGAAGTGTCTTGGCCCCCGCTCTATTCTAAAGTAGAGGTGTTGTTGGATGCTATGTTGTATATACTTTTGAGCTCAACTTTTCTTATGCTTTTATGATTATCTAAGAATTTCCTTAGTCCCACATCTCTTTTTAAATACTCAACTCTTGTTATTGTCTTATGTTGCTTCCGCAACCAAGGATGTGTACATGATATGTTAAGAGGTATGTTTGGGTTATCTACGGACTTCTCATTTACCATGTCATGTCTAGGCCCTAGTATTGGGTCTTGAGAAGCTTGATATCAGGGCATTAGGTTGTTAATGATCCTCAAAAATCCAAACACTGCATCGATTATAGTCTTATTCATGGCTGAGAGGTGCGCCGTAACTATGAATAGGAGGCTATGAGAAGTTTTAGGAAATGTTTCACTTCTTTATGATCTATGTAGTGCTTTAGATGTGAAGATAAGGCTTCCTCCCCTCGAAAACACTCTTTTTCTCTTCTAGAACATGTAGCTACAAAAAGGGAGACCAAGGATGGCCCATACACCCGAGGAGAAACTAACTCATCCCGCTCCTCAAGCTCCTCAAGATAGAGGGACTACCCAAGTTGAGTTCCAGAATGTTATCACTATGTTGGCCCATGCTATGATGAGCTAATTAAATCAAGGCCCAAGCTTCTCATGCTCCTACCCTAACCTTAAGGGTAAGGGACTTCATAAGGATGAAACCTTCGGAGTTTCATGGGTCCAAAGTAGAGGAAGATTCTATTGTATTTATCGATGAGGTGTATAATGTGCTACCTATTATGGGGGTCAATTTGGAAGAAAAGGCAGAACTGGTGGCCTATCAACTTAAAGGTGTGACTCATGTTTGGTTTGCTCAAGGGAAGTTGGAGAGGGGAAATCATGATACTATTCCTTGGGAGGAGTTCAAGACTATTTCCTCAACCAATTCTTCCCTATTGAGTTGAGAGAGGCTAAATTGATGGAATTCTTGAACCTCGAGCAAGGTTCCATGAGCGTGAGAGAGCATGGCCTCAAATTCAACAAGCTCTTCAAGTATGCTCCTCATTTGGTTGTTGATCCTAGATCAAGGATGAACAAGTTTATCTTGGCTCATGACATATGCCGAACAACTTGAGAGGGAGAAATATAGCAAGAGAAGAAATGAGGAGTCCAAGAGGGCTAGATTTGAGGGTGTCTTTAGGGTCGTTGGTTTCAACAAGGTCACAATTTTCAAGTCCAAGGGTCCTCTTGTAACAATGGCAAAAAGTGTGTGAAAATGTGCCTTAGAAATGCTTGGAATCTTAATTTTCATATATGTCAAAATTCGTGTGTTATTTCAGAAATTTGACTTCATATTCTTGTTCAAGGGGTCAAATTTAGGGGGAGAAAGGTCTAACTCCAATTCTAGAGTAACTGTAGCAAATTTTGAAATTTCAAATGATATCAGAAGCAGTGTTCAGGTGCATTTGTGGTGCAACGCACCTCATTATTATTCATTTCCAGTTCTTTTACTCGGTCCAAGACTTTTAAGTCTTGGACCTAAGTATTCCCACATGAGAAAATACCTATACTTAGCCATATTTTGCCTTTATATCATACAAGACATTCTCCAATACCCACTCAAACACTTAATCTTATATCTCTCTCAAAATTCAAGTGCAAAAACCCTTTTCGGATTCTAAGGATATCATTCAAGCTACAAGTCTCCATCTACAATCTTCTTCAAGGATTCTCCAAAGTCAGGTTATGTGAGTTTCTTTCATGTCTTCCTTTCACCCATGATGCGCAAGCTTCCGTTTTCTTAAAATTGCATGATTTAATATTGATTTACTCATAGGTCTTACTTATTACGAAATTCACTGCCACTATGATGGGGTTTATGAAATGGTGATTGTTTTAGCATGTTTTGAGCTTGAAATCTAAAATCTATTGTAATATTTGTTGAAAGGTTTTGATGTATTTTGCTTGAGGGTGTTACTAAGTGTTATTGAAGGTTTTACAATGAATTTTATAGCATGATTTCACACTTGAATTGCATGATTTTACACTAGCATTACACATCCACCAAGTGTTTGATAAAATGCCTCTTTAAGGATTCTTTATGTTTTGATGATATATTGTTTGAGTTATGATTGAAGTGACTCTATAATGATTATGACCTTTCTAAAGATGTGTTTAAATCATGAAAATGATGATGATGTTGTAGGGCCGGATTAAGCCCCTTTTTCTATGATTACACCTCTTGTGAGCCTTTGATGTTGATTTAATGAGAGGATGATATTAATGATGACCCATTCTTATGATTAAAGTTAGGCTCAGCATTTGAGGTCAATGATGTTAAGAGCTACTCGTACCATGTCTCTATATTTATTGAAAGTTATTAAAGTACGATTATCTTATATATTCTATGGGATTAGACTTAGCACCGAGTGGAGTATAGGTGAGACCCCAAGTCCCTAAACTACATGCCACAGTAGGTAAAGGGATTAGATGTGAGTCCCAAAATCTCTAAGAGGCAAGTACCCTGAATGTGAGGGCTTAAGTCGAGTACCCAATTCCGAGCATGAGGCGAGTACACGATCCCAAGAACTAGAGGCGAGTACCTGGTTCACATAAGGCTTCGTGGATCAACTTAGTCATTAGGAGGTTCAACTTGGGATGTAACTTCCCCCTTTCTTACAGTGTAAGGTTGACATCAGGATTCCAAGTTGTAGCTCGCTTGGTCTTATGCTATGTCAGTTGAGGTTTCTTCCCTCTCTTATATATTATGTTCTATCTAAGATTAATGATTTGCAAACCATGATTTACTTAAGCATTTATCATACATATCATATTGTTATTATGCTATCTATTGCTTATGATTATGCATTTCTATTATGATGCCTATCTCTTATTGCATTGCATCCCACATTGTTAGTATATTAAAATGTACTGACTTATACTCTATGCCTACATGATGTCACCATGTAGGAACCAGAGTCCCGCTTGAGCATCTCCTCCTCTACGTGGCTAGTATGATTGTCTCTCAAGCATGCTGGTGAATCCTCCATTCCGGGGACGTTTCTTATGATATCTTGTTATGTACTAAAGATATCTTTCCTTTATTTTTGTATTGACTATGAGGGTGAGTCCTATTATTTTTTGTGGCCCCCACTCTTATTTATGTAGTAGAGGTGTTGTTCGCCATGTTATCTATCTATGCTATGAGCCTTGACTCTCTTGTTTCTTGATATTATGATATGGAAGTTTACCCTTAGTCCTAATTCCCTTGTTTATTCTTATCTCTTGTTGTCATTTTAATTGCTTCCACAAACAAGGATGTGTAATGATATGCTATGAGGCTTTTTTGGGGTTCCTTCGGGTTCTCCATTCGCTAGTCACATCTAGGCCCTAAGCTTGGACCGTGACACCTCTACTACTCCCAATTAGAGATTTTCTAGAGAGGCGGTCCCTAAGACAAGGTTTCAAGGTGGCAATAATAGGGTGACTAATCTTAGGTGCCAAAAGTGTGGGAGAAATCATAGTGGTAAATGCTTGCAGGTCTCAAATCTGTGTTATGGGTGTGGGAGAGTAGGCCATAAGATCATTGATTGCCCTTATGTTCAAAACAAGGGCAAGGATGGTTGTCCTCAGGTGTAAGTTGGTCATGTTGATCGAAGGACTCAAGGTGGGCAACAAGGGGGTGCTCCACATCACAACAAGTTTTATGCACTCCAAGGAAGGCAAAGAGTAGATGAGGTACCTGATGTTGTTATAGGTGTGTAATGGTTTTTGGTTATGGTATGTATATATTGATAGACTCGGGTGGCACTCTTTCTTTCATTACTCCTTTTATTACCAATGAGCTTCATGTGTGTCCAAAATTGTTGTGTGAACCTTATGAATTGTCTACCACAGTTGGTGAGTCCATTATTGCTAAAATAGTCTATAGATATTATCCCGTGTCTATATTGCATAAAGTCTTGCCTTGTGATTTTGTTAAACTTGACATGGTCGACTTCGATATCATTTTTGGGATGGATTGGTTACATGTATATCATGCTTTGTAGGACTCGTAATGTTAGATTCTAATTTCCTAATGAAACTATCCTTGAGTGGGAAAGTTGTAATGTGGTGGTCAAGGGTAGATTCATTTCTTGTCTTAAAGCCCAAAAATTGATTTCTAAGAGTTGTATTTACCATCTTGTAAGTGTCAGGGATGTTGAGTGTAAAGTCTTTCCTATTGAGTTGCTTTCGGTAGTCAATGAATTTCTTAATGTCTTTCTCGATGAGGTTCTTGGTGTTCCTCCTAAAAGAGAAATATTCTTTAGTATAGACCTCCTTCCTGATATACAACCTATTTCCATTCTCCCTTACCATATTCCCCTAGCGGAGTTGAAATATCAACGGAGGGATTTGTAGGAGAAGGGTTTCATAAGGCCTAGCAAGTCACTTGTGGTACACCAATATTATTCGTAAAGAAAAAGGATGGTTTTACTAGAATATGCATTGCTTACCAACAACTCTATAGATTCACTATAAAGAACAAGTAATCTCTACCAAGGATAAATGATCTTTTTGATCAACTTCAAGGGGCTAGTCACTTTTCTAAGATTGATCTTCGGTCGAAATACCACCAACTGAGGGTAAGGGAGTGCAATATTCCTAATACAACCTTTTGGACTAGGTATGGGCACTTTGAGTTTGTGGTAATGTCCTTTGGGTTGACTAATGCACTGACAATATTTATGGATCTCATGAAGAGGGTGTTTAAACCCTACCTTGATATGTTTGTAGTGGTCTTTCTTGATGATATCTTGATTTATTCCTATGGTGAGGAAGAGCATGTTAATTACTTGAGAGTGGTGTTGCAAATTTTGAGAGATGAGAGGTTGTTGTCTAAATATGGAAAGTGTGAATTTGGTTTAAAGAGGTTGCATTTGTAGGGCATTTGGTGTCAGGTGATAGAATTAAGGTGAATCTTAAGAAGGTGGAGGTGATAAGGAATCGACGTAGACCCTTGACTCCAATGAATATTAGGAGTTTCTTGGGTTTGACAGGTTACTATCAGAGGTTTGTGAATGGTATCTCTTCTATTGCTTCCCCTACAACAAGGTTGACCCAAAAGAAGGGAACATTTGTTTGGAATGATGAATGTGAAATGAGTTTCCAAACGTTGAAAGACAAGCTTATCTCCACTCTTATTTTTGCTTTACCGGAAGGGTTAGAAGGGTTTGTCATTTATTGTGATACCTTAAGGATTGGTTTGGGGAGTGTTTCGATGCAAAATGGCAAGGTTATAGTATATGCCTCTAGGCAACTTAAGGTACATGAGCGGAATAATCCCACCCATGATCTTGAATTGGCGGTCATATTGTTTGCTTTTAAAACTTTGGCACCATTCTTTGTATATTATTCATGTAGATGTGTTTAGCGACCACAAGAGTCTCCAATATGTGATCACACAAAAAGATCTTAACTTGAGACAAAGAAGGTGGTTAGAACTTCTTAAGGATTACAACATGAGTGTGTCTTATCATCCCAGCAAAGCTAATGTTGTGGCCGATGCCCTAAATAGAGTGTCCATGGGTAGTCGAGCTCATATTGATGTTGGTAACAAGGAGGTGACTAGTGAAGTTCACCAGTTGGCTAGGTTAGAGGTTTAGATTTAATGAATTTGCAAATGGTGGTGAAGTGGTTGTTGATGGTTCCAAATCTTCTTTGATTGAAGAAGTCAAGTCAAAACAAGATCGTGACTCTGCCTTGCTAGATTTGAAGGCTTTGGTGAAAGATGGTCAGGTGGAGATTTTCTCCTAAGGGGGAGATGGTTCTATTAGGTACCAAGGTAGGTTGTGTGTGGCTAATGCTGATGACTTGAGGGAATTGATTTTGAAAGAGGCCCATAATTCATCCTATTGTATTCACTCTAGTTCCACAAAGATGTATAGAGACTTAAGGGAGGTATATTGGTGGGGTGGAGATATTGTCAAGTTTGTAGTCAGTTGCCACAATTGCTAACAAGTGAAATGTCACAACCCAAACTTAGGGCCTAGATGTAACGCGGGGAATGGGGAATCCAAAGGGACCGTTAAAAAGCCTCTTAATATGTCATTACAAATCCTTGTTCGTCGAGGCAATTGTATAACATCAAAGAGATAGGAAAAAGGGAAAATGGCACTAAGAGACATAGTTGATACCATATATACATACAAAGTCAAAGTATAGCATTAATACATCATAATGTTCTAACAACACATCTAATACATAGATAGGAGCGGGGGCCAAGACAATCTCCGGGTTCACCCTCATAGTTATGAGTTTCCAACATAATAAGAGTCAATACATAGCATAAAGTCAAGAGCAATATGTCCTCAGAGTTGAGGACTCACCAACTTGTTTTGAGAGGTAGTACTAGCCACGTGGAGTAGGAGGATGATCATGTGGGGCTCCGATTCCTACATGGTAACACCACGTAGGCATACAGTATGAGTTAGTACATTTGAATGTACTAAGTATGTAGGATGCAATGCAATAAGATAAACAACATATTCAAAATACATAATCATAAGCAAGAGATAGTATATTAACAACATGGCATGCATGAATGATGCTTGAAGTAAAACATGCTTATATAGAACATATTACATATGTAAGAAGAGACCAACATTATGATAGATTGTCACACCCTACCAGCCATGGTGATTGAAGTATCAACCCCTCAAATGATTTATGGTTGTCTTACCCTACCATCCATGGTGATTGAGATGTCAACCCCTCAATTAGTTTATTGATGTCTCACCCTACCATCCATGGTGATTGAGGTATCGGTCCCTCAACTTGGTTGATAGTTGTCACACACTACCATTCATGGTGATTGAGGTATCACATCCTCAACGAGTCATGGTCATCTTACTATATATAGATATTTTTCATGTAAACAACTCAAATAAACATTCCTTGAATAATCATAAATTTATTTAGTTCATAGGTCATACAATAGATCATCAATAGTTCAATAGTTCAAATCTGATCATTTTATCAAATACTTTACGGATGTGTAATACTAGTATAAGATTATACAATTCAAGAGTGAAATAATGTGAGAAAATCAATGTAAAACAATCCACCAGCACTAGAAAATACCCTTATGCAACATACATTAAAACCCCTCCTCAAATCTCATATAAGTTCTTAGATTCATATCTCAAAACATGCTTAAACAATCGAGATAGCCATAGATAATCTAGATTAAAAACATGTAATTGATATATAAAGGGAGGTTGGGAACCATGGGTGAAAGGACCAAATGGTTGAAACTCACATACTTTAGAATGGAGTCTCTTGAAATTGAGTTGGGAAAGAATGGAAGCTTGGAATGGAGTCCTGAAATCCAAACTTGTTCTTGAGTTTACTTGAATTTGTCTTAGGGTCTTGGTAGAAGCATTTGAGAGTATTTTAGAGTGTATTCAAGTTGAGAGGAATGAGTTTGATCTTTTGGAGTAAGTCTTTTGGGGAGGTTAAGATAACATTGGAAGTCTAAAAAGGTTATTAGAATGAAATAAATTCACAAAAATGCCATTAGTGAATGGATGGAAAAATTGGCGAAGTGATGCCCCACTGAGGCCTGCACGGATCCTGTGGCACTCCATGGGTCATGTGGAGTTCCCTTGAGGTGAAACTTGGTCAAAAATTTGAAGTTCGAACGCTTAGAAAAAATCACGTTTTGTCACTTTTATGGGAGGCTTCACGGGCCTTGTGATGCTACATGGTCCATGTAGTGGCCTGTGGAGTTACACTTCATGAGAAAAATATTTCTAGGGGACTCTATGCTAGGCCAGATCACTCCTCAAGCTTTCCACGGTCCATGAATATGGACATGGCACTATACTTAGTCAAAATTTCCCTCTCCGACTAACCTTGCCTCACCATCACACTCCCACGGCTAGCCACATATCCCATGTCATTGGCTGTGCCACATACCTTAGACAAAAAATGGTCTTTTCCAGCTCAGGTCATCCCATATGTTCCATCCAAGGCCCCACTACCCATCAACGTGTCTGTGTGGTTTCACTGCACGGGAGGGTCTCAAGAAAACAGTCATAACTCCTTCATCCGAACTCGAAATAAGGTGAAACCAAGTGCGTTGTAAATATAACTCAAATGGATTTCATTTTAAATGTCATGGTTGTGCAATTCCAAGTGTGCTTAAAGTTATGATCATTTAAAATTGACCCTTACATAACCCAACACCCAAAACCCAACTCATAGGGAAGTCTTGAACCCTAATACACTCCCAACCTAACCAAATTAGGCTTGAAACATGGATACATAAGATCATGGAGTTACAGGGTATCACAATATCTCCCCCTTGAGAACATTCATCACCGAATGTTAAAGAAATGTACACAAGACAAGTAATCATGAAGATTTTTAACCCAATCTGGATGGGACAAATGCACTTAAACATTGTCTTCAAAAAGTTTCAATCATGAACATAAAATGACCATAACCTTGTCAACATGAATATGAATACATGCAAATGACATAAGGGCTGAAGCTTAAGATTTGAAATTGTATAGGGGACTTAGATTAGTACTTTAGGCTTGAGTAGAATGGAAGAGATAGGGATATCACTTATGCATGTTCTCCTAGGATTTCCATATGGCACTTTCAACTTGTTGATTCCTCCAAAGTACCTTAACAGAAGCTACATCCTTATTCCTGAACCTTCTTACTTTCCTATCCCCGATTTCTATCGGGACCTCTTCATAAGTAAAATTGTCTTTAACAACCCCCACAACATTAAGAGGCACAATAACACTTGGATCACCCACACACTTCCTCAGCATAGACATGTGGAAGAAAAGATGTGCCATATTCATATCATTGGGAAACTCCAGCTAGCAGGCCACCTTACTAATTCTTCTCAACACTCTATAGGGACCCATAAATCTAGGGCTCAACTTATCCTTTATTCAAAACTGTACCACATCTTTCATGGGCGAGACCTTCAAATAGACCTAATTACCAACCTTGAATTCAAGATCTCCTCTCCTCACGTCGACATAGGACTTTTGTCAGCTTTGGGCAGTATATAATTTCTTCCTAATTATCTTTAGTTTCTCCATGGCCTCTATAACCAATTCTGGAACCAACAAGGCCATCTTCCCCACTTCAAACAATCCAATAAGGGATCTATAACTCCTTCCATAAGCAGCCTCAAAAGGAGCCATACCAATGCTTGCATTATAGCTATTATTATATGCAAACAAAATCAATGGAAGATGATCATCCCAACTACCCTTAAATTCCAATACACAATCCCTAAGGATATCCTCAGGATTTTGGATAGTTTTTTCGGTTGGCCATCCATTTGAGGGTGAAAGACCGTATTAAGCTTAACCTTGTTACGAAGACATCTTTCAAAGGATCTCCAAAAATGTGAAGTGAAGTGAGCATCACGATCCGATATGATAGACAAAGGTATCCCATGCAATCTCAACAACTCATGGATGTACAATCTAGCATAGTCTCTGGCACTGTATATAGTCCTAACTAGTAGGAAACGAGGCAACTTTGTCATCCTATCAACCACAACCCAAATAGAATCAAAACCCTTTCTAGTCTTAGGCAACCCAATCATAAATTCTATGTTAATTTCCTACGACTTCCAAGTAGGAATCTCTATGTATTTTGCTAGGCCACTCGGCCTTTGATGTTCGTCTTTAACTTATTGGCAATTATGATAAACAAACACAAACTTAGCAGTGTCTTTCTTCATACCTCCCCACCATTGCACCTCTCTCAAATCCCTATACATCTTTGTA
>JAOTQJ010149060.1:0-32762 GCA_025642045.1 Solanum sejunctum
ATGTCCTTAATTACTATAAATATTAAATTTATTAATATTTTTTTAAATAATTTTTTTAAAAATAAATACATAGAATCGAGTAGGGAAACATACAAGTTAATATATCTCTAATCTATACAGACAACACAAGAAAATAAAAAGTAAGAACTTTTAAAAAATGAATCTCAAAAAATAGATTAAAACATGAAAAAAAAGACGGAAGGCGGAAAAGAAGTTTCAAAAGTTGATTGTGGAAGGAAATAAGTAATACAAAAATAATACATATATTAGGGTAAAGTTTAATAAAGAATAAATGATAAATTGAAATTATTTAAATTTAAATAATGGTATAATTGGAAAAAAAATAGGAGAACCATGATATACCAACAAATTGGTGATTTAAAAAAGTAGAAATTTTCATGATGACAGAACCATGGAACAAAATCATATCATACCATATAATTGATAAAATAATTAAAATAAACATCATTCTTTTAATAACCATACCAAAAAAATCATCATCCAAATAAGCTGTTATAGAACAAAAAGTTCTTTTAGATCCCTGTGATAAAGGCTTGAAAGCATGAGTTTAACATTGTGGGATCAAATCCCAAGGAAATATTTTTTTTTTATCTTTTACAGCGGGTACAAAATAGTAAAACATGATTTTTTTTTTTATCTAACCTACTGCTATAAGTATGTTTTTCTTTTCTTTGTTTTTAGTTGTGACATGAATAAATATTAACTAATAATTATTTTTAATTAGTTTAATTTCACTCTTTGATTTTTCTTTTATTTGATTAACCATAAGAAAATTTTTGTCCCTTACTCCTTCTGCCCTTCAAACTTTTCTCAATGTTCACCCAACACCCATGTCATGCTCTAGGAGGGTGCCATAGACGTAACCAACACTCATAGATTATTGCTAGTCGCCAAGCGAACTACTTGGCCTCATCACATTGATTCAATGAATAAACTCTACTAATTAGCGGAAGACATAAGGAAGTAAATGGACACATCTCATCTAGTTGCAAAATAATATTATAATTGGAAAGACTAGTACAAAGCAACTAGCTCAACAAGTCTTAACATCAACATTAGACTCTAGTCTATGAAACCTCTATCACTACCAGGTGGTGCCAATGACAGACCTATGACTACTTCAATCAAAATAACACTAATAATTGTCTAACTCTAAAACAAGATGAAATAAATATAATGAATTCTCCGAAGTAGGGGAGACTCACCAATCAGTTGAACTTCTCAAATCCTCAATGATGCGTCTGTTGACGATCTCCAAATCTTGTATCTACATCATTAAAATGATGCAGTCCTAAAGGGGGATGTTAGTACGTGAAATGTATTGGTATGTAAAATAGCTAAATAAAATTGAAACAGATAGAATAATATAGAAACAACAATCAACATCAAGGATAGTAAAATTCATCATCTCAAATGTCTATCTAAAGCAAGAATAAAGAGTAGACAAGTGACCCATTAACCAATACACTCATCAATTAAATCAAACTCGTCTCAGCGGGACTCATCTCAAAAGAACTCAACTCAACTCATCTCATCTCATTTCATCTCATCCCATCTTGACTCAGGTTACTCAGTTTGGGAACTTTTTAGGAGTTTCTCTTAACCGACAACCCCTTATGAGCCAGAGGTTGTACAACAATTCCACTGATGTTGCCATACCGCTCCGTACTTGCCGGGTAAGGAACAAATATGATCCAAAAGGAATCTAGAAGATCAACTGATCAAGTCCTATTGTTTCAGGATAATAAGGTGAGGACCTGTTCGACTCTAGTGGACTTAATCCATAAAATGAGAACTTGTCCGACTCTAACTGACTTAGCCGTCGAGTGAGAACTTGTCGGACTCTTCTGAACTTAGCCCTCAATATAGGGACTTTTTTTTACTCCAATGGACTTAGTCCACTCCTAAGCTTGGCGACATAGTTAATGAGTGCTAGTTGGACTTGCTCTTGCTCTTACTCATTTTGATGCTCGATACTCCTCCGAAGACTCAATGCTCATAAGACTCCTCATCTTAATTCAATTATCTCAAATTAGCCTCGTAGAAGCTCTCAATATCTTATTAAATCAAACTTTACATCCTCTATTGATTTTAGGGACTTTAACCCATCTTAATTAACTCAATTCTCATTTATAAACTCAAAGACTCAGATCATCATTTAGAAGAAGTCATTTAGACAAGATTTGAGAACTCAATTATAAAGACTCATAGGATCATCAAGCTCAACTAACTCAACCTTATACACACATCAAGATTTCCATCAACATAGTCACGTCAAGGCTCTAGACTCCATCCCTAGGCTCATTCATGAATGCTTTCAAAAGTTAACATATAAGGTTTATACAATATCTCATGAAAAGTATTCAATTCAAGAAAAAAATATTTATGATGATCATCAACACATGAAAATATATGTAATAGATACAATTTTCAAGAAAATAATCAAGAAAGTATTTCAAGAAACATATATGGTGACTCATGGACTTTCAACTCATCTATGACCATCAATGGGGCATATGGGAAAATAATCTCATGCTTTTGTTCAGCCTTACATACCTGAAATGAAGGTAGACAATCAATTTGGCACAAATTTGACTTGAAATCATCAATTTCTCGCTCTTCTCTCTTCTCTTTTAGCTCTAGGTCCTTTTCACATATTTAGAATAGCCTAAGAATAGGTTATAAACCCTTTTTATACTTTAAATGACCTATTTTGGTCATATATTAAGGCTAGGAAGGGTTTGAAAAGGTCTAGGATGCCCCTCACAAAATTAAAAAAAAAAGTAAGTTTTAAAATATGGGGTCCACGACACGGACCGCATATTTTTTTTGGAATTTTTTGTTGAAAACTCTCCGAATGAACTTTCTAAGTGTTGGTCCGCGGTGGTGGCCCATCGTGATCCCATCTCGCACCCTCACTAGTTTCCGTTTTATTACGAAAAATTATTTTTTGATCCGAATGCGCTAAAATTGGGTCAATACCACTTTCCTATCTAGTTTTTCATGCTGATCATTCAGTTTTGGATTTCCCATCGGATCTTGGAAAGATGCGTTACGCACATGATTCCATTCTAAGGGTATTTCGATAATTTTATGGGGTGTTACATTATCTCCTCCCTTGGGATCATTCATTCTCGAATGATGAGTAAGGGTGGATATCAAGACACGAATAGACTCGAAATTTATCTTGACACTCCCATAAGTCAATTAGACTTTCGATGCCTCATCATTATCAACAATCTCTATTAAGACACATGAATTGAAGATCAACTCAAGGGAAGAAAATCAATTAAGTCAAGGATAAGAACATTCCTTTCAAGACTCTCATCATCTAGCACGAATGAAACATCACAACTCAGTCAATTCGAAATGTTTAAACACTTGGACAATCAATCTTCGAAACTCAAGAAGGAAGCCATCAGTTCTAGTAGAGAATGGGGCCATCGATACATAGGACTCTATGTATAACTCTTTGCCTATCAACATCCTCTTATTTCATTCAAGCCTACTTCGGAGCCTCAAGGTGCTACCCTTAAGATGATCATACTTACATCAATCTAACCCTTCGAAATTTATATCTCATATTTCTATAGTGACCTTTACTTGAGAATATAACTTATTCTCATCACTCTAATACACTCACATAATGAAAATTGCACATTCAAGCCTATCACTCTAATCATTGCATGGCCTTTTTAAGGTCAATTCTAGTTGAGGATCTTTAACCTACCATAGTACATCTACACCCTCAATCGAATGCACTCATATCATGGGATTCCTTCACTTATCTATTAGACTCATCACAATTTCTCTAACTCCTCCTCCACGTCTATAACCTTAAAGGAAATGATATCACCTCATAATCAGAATCGAGAACACTTATTTTCTCTCATCAACCATCACTGCTCTAATATCATCAACATTCTTATTAAGACTGAAAGGCAGAATCACTGAAAGGGCTTTGAACAAAAGATCATTAACATGTACTTTCATGATAAAGTACGATCTCCATCATCTATTAAGACTCATTCTGAGTTGACATAACTATGCTTAGTGCAAAGCTCAGGTCACATTTCATTCACCATAGAGTTGGAAACTCTTAGATCAATTTGCTAAGATTAGAATGTCAAATATCTAGCTAAATATAGGAACCTGTCTGACTTTAACAAACATAGTTCTAAAAATAGAAACATGTTCGACTCTAATGGACTCAAGTCTCAAAATAGGAACTATACGACTTTGACGGGCTTAGTTCATAAAATAGGGACCTGTCCAACTTTAACGGACTTTGTCTACTCTATACTTTAATTTACTCTTATCTATCTAGTGCACGTCATAAGTTCTCACTTCTTCCCTCTTCCTTTTTTACCCCTATGTGACACAAATAAAACACCATTATCACCATAAGGATACATTCACTCCTCTCATCTACCCTCACTCTCAGTTTGCTATAATCAATATCACTATCTGGACCTGCATGAACTCATCATCTCCCCCTTTGGCGAGGCCCATATCTACTACCTCTCCACATAATAACAAGCATGATTACACATCTGAAACTTGATACTTTAATTCCTACTATCAATGAGGGCATAACAAGCCTAAGGCCAGTCTATGCGTAGAACGATATCAAAACCGTTCACATTCAACTCAAATAGATCGACTATGGTACCTCTATAGTGGACGGGGATGGTACAATCACCATTGGTTCACTCCATTAGGATAAACCCATTAATGAGGGGAGGGTCATAGAAGACACAACACCTAAATCAAATAAATTATAGCTATAGTAGGGACTCAAAATGTACCAGTGACATCCTCTGATGGTGTTGGCACAAATA
This sequence comes from Solanum sejunctum, assembly GCA_025642045.1. Lineage (NCBI taxonomy): Eukaryota > Viridiplantae > Streptophyta > Magnoliopsida > Solanales > Solanaceae > Solanum > Solanum sejunctum. Next base: position 4,863 of record JAOTQJ010149060.1, read on the forward strand.
ATTGGCCCTTATGGGACCACAGTAGACATTCCCTCTGTAGGTGACCTATTTGTCCACACTTGTAACATCTGGTACTCGCTCTACAATATTCTCCTAAGTGAAACTTATCACACGTGCCACATGTGTTTTGCCTTAGGAACCTCGAGCTACACTCGCAGACCCATGTCCATTATTGGGTGTGGGAGCACTAGTAGATGAAGGCCCCATTTGAAGGCGACTCCCATTCCTATTCTTCTCTTACCACACTCGTGGCTGGATATCTTTGCTTTCTTATTTCTGTACTCATCCTTATGCTGCTGCCTTTCCTCATCAACTTGTTGTACGTAAGTCATGAACCTTCCAATGTCTATATCACTCACAAGCATAGCTCCCCTTCTATCTTTCCTTGGCCCCTTGTTCAATCCATCAACATATAACTCCATTCTCCCTCTCATGTCAGCAACCACATCTAGAGCATAGCAATATAGTTAAGTGAACATAAGTCCATACTCTTGCATAGCCATGAAGCCCTATTTCAGATTCAAGAATTCTCTTACCTTAGCCTCCCCCTGTTCTCTTGGAAAGAAGCGCCCTAAGAAAGCTTCCTCGAACATTGCCCAAGCCATTGGGGCATCCTCTCCTATACCCTTTTTCTAATGGTTGAACCATAGTTTGGCCATGCCCTTGAGCTAGTAAGCAACCAATTCAACTCTATCAGCATTAGCCACATATATCACCTGGAACACCTTTAGAAGCTTATCAATGTAGTTTTCTGGGTCCTTATTGGGTGTAGATCCTGTGAACTCAGGCAGGTGCATCATCAAGAACTCATAGATCCTAGTAGTTAGAGCATCTCTTAAACCCACTTCTTGTCTAGCAGGAGGTGCTTTCACAGCCTGGGCTAAAGTCTAGATAGCTTGGCGAAACTCAATATTCGAGACTTTAACTTGTAGAGGCTGCTACGGAGGGATTGCTAGGCCTATGGGTTCGGCATGATCCTGAGGCTTAGGTTGGTTAGCATTTTGTCTAGAAGGATATCCTCTTCCTCTAACAGCTCTTCTTAGAGGCATGGTCACAATTCTACAATGTGTAGAGCACGAATTATAAGAGAGCTTCCATTGAGGTTAACTCTACCGCATGAATTGGAATAAGAAAGAAGTGTAACAATTCCTAATGTCCTATAGTCTCGTGCTTATAAAGTGTGGTACACAATACACCCATAAACATGACTCTACTATACACGACTTCATAGACTCCCTAGGACACTTGAACTCATGCGTTGATACCAAGTTTGCCACACCCTGGGAGGGTACCCTTGACGTAACTGGTACTTAGAGACTATTGCTAGTCCCCAAGGAACCACTTGGCCTCATCATATCCATTTAATCAATAGACTTTACTAATCAGTGGAACCCATAAGGAAGTAAATGTGCATATCTCATCTAGTCTCAAAATAGTATTATAATTGGAAAGGCTAGTACAAAGAAACTAGGTCAACAAGTCTTAACATCAACATTCGACTCTAGTCTATGGAGCCTCTATCACTACCAGGTGGTGCTAATGACAGATCCATGGCTACCTCAATTGAAATGAAGCTCATAAGTGTCTAACTCTAAAGCAAGATGAAATATATATAATGAATCCTCTGAAGTAGGGGAGGCTCACCAATCAGTTGAACGTCTCAAATCCTCAACAATAGCCTTTTAACGATGTCCAAATCTTGTATCTACATCATGAAATGATGCAGTCCCAGAGGAGGACATCAGTACCTGAAATATACTAATATGTAAAATAGCTGAATGAAACAAAAATAGGTAGAATAATATAGAAACAATAATCAACATCAAGGATAGTAAAAATCATCATGTCAAATGTCTATCCAAAGCAAGAATAAAGAGTAGACAAATGACCCATCAACCAATCAACTCATCAATCAAATTAGACACGTCTCATAGGGACTAATCTCAAAGGAACTCATCTCAACTCATCTCATCTCATCTCATCTCATCTCATTTTATCTCATCTCATCTCGACTCAGATTACTCAGTTTGGGAAGTTTCTGAGAGTTTCTCTTAACCGATAACAACCACTTATGAGCCAGGAGGTGTACAATAATCCCATTGTTATTGCCACAACTGCTTTATACTTGCTAGGTAATGAACGAATATGATCCACAAGGAATCTAGAAGATTAGCTAATCAAGTCCTATTGTATCAGGATAATAAGGTAAGGACATGTTCGACTCTAACAGACTTAAACATAGAATGAGAACTTATCCGACTCTAACAAACTTAGTCCTCGAGTGAGAGCTTGTCTGACTCTAATGGACTTAGCCCTCAAGATGGGGACTTTTTTGACTCTAATGGACTTAGTCCATTCTTATGCTTGGCAGCGTAGTTAATAAGTGCGAGTTGGACTTGCTCTTGCTCTTACTCATTTCGGTGCTCGATACTCCTCCTAAGACTCAATGCTCATAAGACTCCTCATGTCAATTCAATTATATCAAATTAGCCTCCTAGATACTCTCAATATCTCAGTAACTTAAACTCTACATCCTCTATTGATTTAAGGGACTGAAACCCATCTTAATTAGCTCAATTCTCATTTACTAGATCATCGTTTAGAAGAGGTCATTTATACAAGACTCGAGAACTCAATTATAAATACTCATAGGATGATCAAGCTCAACTAACTCAACCTCATACTCACATCAAGATTTCCATCAATATAGTCTCGTCAAGGCTCTAGACTCCATCCCTAGGTTCATTTATGAATGCTTTCAAAATTTTACATATAGAGTTTATACAATATCTTATGAAAAATATTCAATTCAAGAAAAACAAGTTTATGATGATGATCAACATATGAAAATACATGTAATAGATATAATTTTTAAGAAAATAATCAAGTAAGTATTTTAAGAAACATATATGGGGACTCATGGAATCTCAACTCATCTATGACCATCTATGGGGTACATGGGAGAATAATCTCATGCTTTTGTTTAGCCTTACATACCTAGAATAAAGGTAGCCAATCGATTTGGCATGAATTGGACTTGAAGTCTTCAACTCCTCACTCATCTCTCTTCTCTTTTAGCCCTAGGTCTTTTTCAAAAATTTAGAACCGCCTAAGAATAGGTTATAAACCATTTTTACGCTTAAAAAGTCCTATTTTTGTCATATATTAAGGTTAGGAGGGGTTTGGAAAGATCTAAGATGCCCTCACAGAGTCTAGAAAAAGTCAATTTCAGGACGCGGGTTCCCCTCACATATTTTTTACAATATTTTTTGTTGAAAACTCTCCGAATGAACTTTCTAAGTGTTAGTCCGCGATGGTGCCGTGTCGTGGTCCCATCGTGCACCCTTACTGGGTCAGGTTTTATTATGAAAAATTATTTTTCAACCTAATTACTCTAAAATCTAGTAGAGACCACTTCCCTACGTAGTTTTTCATGCTGATCGCAAATTCGATCTCGAAGTTTTCATCGAAGCTTGGGAAGATATGTTAAGCACATGATTTTATTCTAGAGGTATTTCAGTAATTTCACGGGGTGTTACAGTCTAGACTCTAGTCTATTTCTGGCGCCACTGCTTGTCCCCTCATCCAGTCATCCTCAGAAACTCCGCACACAACCTTCTGTAGATTGCAAGTTTGTAACTTTATTCTGTAAGTATTTTTTTGCCCTCTTTCTTGAGTTCTTTGGAGTTTTGATGAGTGATGCTTGATTTTGTAACTTTAATTTATAAGTATCTTTTTTGTTTCTTCTTCTTTTGTTCTCTGGAGTTTTGACAAGTGATGATTGATTTCATATTAAACAAGAATTTTGATTTTATTTCAGTATTCTAAAATCTTAATGAACATTAGTTAAAAAATAATTAAAAATGAGTAAAGCTTGATAAGTCTTTAATTTTACAACTTTCAAATTGTGTGATATGATATTGGACCACGTTAATTTAAACTAATTGTGAGTTTAATTAAATTTTCATTTTTGCTGGAAAGTATTCTAATTTTGTGATTGAGATGGATAAATTTCTTTCAAAGTTTAATCATTCTCAAGCAAGTTCTAGTACAAATATCAATCGTTCTTATCTTATAAATGATCTTGATTTAGGATCACTTGAAGCCAATTTATGAAAAAGAATATCAATTGTTGACTATAATCCTCACATATGGGATAAAGTGGGGTGACGTTATATTCAAAAAGCACCTTGTCAACCTCACATGAGTTCATATCCTTCTATGACGACCTAAGCCTAGAGCCTAGATGTGACGCGGCGAATGGGAACCCAAAGGGACACTAAACAAGCCTCTTAGCATATCATTTACACATCCTTGGTCGCGGAAGCAATGAAACAACAATAAGAGAATATAAATAAGGATAAAGGGACTAAGGGAAATCTCTCGTAGCATAAATCATCCAAGGAGTCAAAGCTCAAACTATAAATACATACTTATCTAACAACACCTCTAACATAGATTGGGTGGGGGCCGAGATAACTTTTTGGGCTCATCCTTATAGTCATAAGCATATAAACCAAGAAAAGAGTATTTACATAACATTGAATCAATAGCTATTGTCCTTGGAGTTGAGGACTCACCAAGCTTACTTCAAGAGATAGTACTAGCAATGTGGAGGAGGAGAATGATCAAGTGAAGCTACGATTCCTATATGGTAACATCATGTAAGCGTAGAGTAAGCGATAGTACGTTTGAATATACTAAGTATATAGGATGAAATGCAACAAGGGATAGACAACATAATCGAAATGCATAATTAGACAATGGATGAGCATATGACAATATGACATGCATGAATGATGCATGAAGTAAACATGCTTATATAGAACATATTACATATGTAGTAAAAGACTATCATTATAGAATCCAAGGCCTAACACCCCCTTTGAAAGACGATTGAGATATAGAACATATTACATATGTTGATGATTGTCAGATCCTGCCATCCATGGTGATTGAGGTATCAACCCCTCAATTGGTTGATGGTTGTCACACCCTACATCCATGGTGATTGAGGCATAGCACCCCCTCAACAAGGCGTGGTCAACTTGCAACACTATAGATACTTTTCATGAAATTAGCACATAAATACATTCCTTCAATCAACATATAGTCAATTGACTCATAGGTCATGCAATAAATCATCAATAACTCAAGAATCCTAAACCAGACATTTTATCAAACACTTGGGTATGTGTGTGTAATGCTAGTACAAAGCCATATAATTCAAGAGTGAAATCATATGAGAAGAATCCATGTAAAACCATCCACCAACACTTGGTAACACCCTCATGCAAGATACGTTAAAACCCTTAGTCAAATCTCATCAAAGAACATAGATTTATAGCTCAAAACATGCTTAAAAAGTCCATATTTCATGAAACCCTAACACAGTTTATAAGCAAATTCATAGTAAGAATACCCATAAGTAAATCAACTTAAAAATATGTGATTTGTATAAAAAAGAAGGTTGGGCACCATGGGTGAAAGGACCCAATGTTTAAAACCCACATACCTCAACTTTGGAGATTTCCTTGATGAAGATTGGAATGGAAACTTGAAGTTTGAGTGAACTTCCTAAGATCTAGGATGAGATTGGGACACTTAAATTTGGGTGGAATATTTGGCTAAGTGTTAGAGAGGGTTTTGGGGAATGTCTTGAATGATATGAGGTGAAAAATGACTAAGCATAGGTTTTTTTTTACGCATAAGAAGGCTTAGGCCCAAGATCCCAAAGCCTTGGATCGAGATTAGAAAACTAGCGACAAAATGAACTACTCTGCAATAGCTCTGCGTTGCAGAGGAAACGCGCACCCCCACTATTTTGTGCAAACTTAGGAAAATCAAATTTTGCTATAGTTGCTCTAAAATCAGGGTTATACCCATTTTCTACTCAATTTTGCCTCCCAATCACGAATATAAAGTCAGATTTTCAATATCATGCACTAATTTTGAGATATATGATAATTATGATTATGGACATTTTCGAGACACATTTTCAGGCACTTTTTGGGGCGTTTTAATATCTCCCCCTTGGGAACATTCATCCCAGAATGTCAAAGAAGCATATAAGAAGAATAATCATGAAAAGATTAGCCCCAACAAGAATGCAACAATGTACTTAAACACCATTCTCAAAAATCTCAATATAAGTGTCAAAAATCATCATGAACTTGTCAGCATAAACATGAATGCATGCAAATGACATAAGGGCTGATACATAAGACTTGAAATCACATAGGGGACTTGAATTAGTACCTTATGCTTGAGTATAGTGGAAGAGATAGGGATATTACATTTGCATATCTGCCTCGGCTTCTCATGTAACACCCTCAACTTGTTGATTCTTCCAAAGGACCTTAACGGAAGCTACGTCTTTATTCGTCAACCTCTTTATTTGTCTATCCAAAATTTCTACCAGAACCTCTTCGTAAGTCAAATTGTCTTCAACAACACCCACAGCATCAAGAGGCACAATGGCACTTGGGTCACACACATACTTCCTCAACATAGACACATGAAAGACTAGATGAACCATATTCATATCATTAGGCAACTCCAACTCATTGGCCACCTTACTAATCCTCCTCAACACTCTATAAGGACTAATAAATCTTAGACTCAATTTACCTTTCTTACCAAAATGAACCATACCCTTCATGGGTGAGACCTTCAAATAGACCCAATCATAAACCTTAATTCAAGATCCCTTCTCCTCACATTAGCATATGACTTTTGACGTCTTTGGGTTGTTTTTGATCTTTCTCTTATAAACGTTACCTTCTCCATGGCCTCCATATCCAGATACGGACCTAACAAAGCCATTCCCCTACCTCAAACCATCCAACCGAGGACCTACAACGTCTATCATAGAGAGCCTCAAAAAGAGCCATACTAATGCTAGAGTGATAGCTATTGTTGTAAGCAAACTCAATATGTATAAGACGATCATCCCAACTACTGTTAAAATCCAATACACAAGCTATAAGAATATCCTCAAGAGTTTGAATAGTTCTTTCAACTTGGCCATATGTTGGAGGGTGAAAGGCCGTACTAAGCTTAACCTTGGTACCAAGACCTCTTTGGAAGGATCTGCAAAAGTGTGAAGTGAATTGAGCACCATGATTTGATATGATACACAAAAGAACCCATGCAATCTAACCAATTCATGAATGTACAACTCAGCATAATCTTTGGCACCATAAGTAGTCTTAACCAGTAGAAAATGAGCTAACTTTGTCATTCTGTCAACCACAACCCAAATCGAATCAAAACCTTTTCTAGTCTTAGGCAACCCAACAACAAAATCCATGTTGATTTTCTCCCACCTTCAAGTAGGGATCTCTATATCTTGGGCTAGGCCACCCGACCTTTGATGCTCGGCTTTAACTTATTGGCAATTATGGCAACTGGATACAAACTTCGCAATGTCTTTCTTCATACCACCCCACCAAAATACTTCTCTCAAATCTCTATACATTTTTGTCAAATCGGGGTGAATAGAATAGGTAGAATTATGAGCCTTATCTGAATTATTCTCCTTTAAGTCATTTACACTAGGAACATACAACCTACCTTGGTACCTAAGGGCACCATCTCTGTCATGCCCAAAGTCCCATTAGGGCGGATTGGCACCCATTGCCGATGAGGCCCAAGAGAACCAACCTATATCCATGCACTTTCTATGCATATTACAAGAGACTTCTACATTTGACATGCCTTTAAAAAAATAAATAGCGATAAAAAACCAATAGAAAATGCATATGGCTAGGCCGTTGGGGCCATGGTGTTTAAAGTATGAGACATGACCATACTTTAATTTACATGGTGTACAAAGCCTCTAGATAAGGAAGAGTATCTGATAAGGGTTGAGATAGGCCCCGCCTCGGCTAACTATTCAATACAAAAATATAAGCTCTAGACACGCAAAACTCCAAAGCAACCTAGAGATTGGTAACAACAACTGGATATCCTGTACTTCTACTGGAGAGATCTACTAGCACCTGTACCTGCAGCATGAAATGCAGGTCTCCCATAAGGGAAGTCAGTACGAGATAGTGTACTGAATATGTAAGGTAGGAAATACTGTATATGAAGTAACAACTCAAATAAAACTATGCATTCATGTAGGATAAGATACCACCTTTAGTTATACTGTGGGATCGTGTACTTTATGTTCTTTTTATTATTTTACCTTTATTATATAATCTGTGCGCAACATGTAATACAAATGACCAGCTGATTAGTGGTAAATCTATGTCGAGATCGACCCTGGCTAGGCTTTTCCTTTAACCCCTTGGGTTACTCCCGTGATAGGATGAACTCTGCCTAGGTGATTCCTCCATACCTCGGGTTACCACCCATCAATAAGCAATATACTTTATCTTTCAATTACTTTTGAGATGATTCTTTTGGTAGTCATAATATTGGATTTGTGCGGCTGCAAATACAACAAATGACATGTAAATAATCACAAAAGACAATACCATAATGAAAGGAGTAAATTACACAAATAATGAAATGCATAGGAGGTAGAACAACACATGAACTTTATTTAGTAGAATGAATTCGTGTATCTTGGTATCTAAGTATATATATAGATTTAAAGGTAATTCTGTATGGGAGCATATAAACCTGTGAAAGAGTTATGACATAGTTAATAGTTGTGTCGGAGTTGGTAAGTGCCTTTATGTGCCAAGGAGGGATCTATGTTTTATGCCAAATAATACAAAATTAAGTAGCCTTACATACCTTGCTGTACAACCTCGCTATTACCTCGAGATACCTTCCCGTCCTCCAAATATTTATCTACAATATAGTATGTAATAAAACTAGCATTAGAAGCTAATAAATAGATCTTGGCAGCCCAATCTCATAAAAAAACATACACGGGCAGCAAGCGGATAATTAAAAACTCGAGCGTATTCTTTTAACCTTTCTGTCCTTAATCGTAATTCCTAATACACATTCTCATATACATATCATGTGCATCCTGTTTTAATATTATAACAGTCCTACAACAACCCACAAGGCACAACACATAATAATTCTACACAACATACAAATGGGTGGCATAACATTACATCCCTTCGCTACATTTTGACGTCAACAATTCCAAACCCTTTACAACTTTAACCAAATAGTATCCACCATGTAGACATATAAAACTAATCCTACAATAGTTCAAAAACAGTCCACAAAATATGTGGTGGACGTGAGACCATAGTCCTCAATCAATCAGCCCACAAGTTCCTATTACGAGCACAATTAAGTTATTACACAAGAACTCACTTTCGCAGACTGTAAAAATGGTGCAACAACCTTTATGCATCATTATAGAACCAATATTCATTAAGAACAAAATCATCCCTTCATAATCATTCCAACCAAAAAGAGAAAAGCTTCCAAATAAATAAGAAAAATGTATAACAACTTATGGAACACATGCTGTCCAACAATTTCAGCAAGCATAACTAGCATATATTTCTTGTTTGTCATGGGATACGTATAACAAATACATGGATATTTCCACTTACCTTAGCCTTCAAGATTCAGGTTTCCTTCAAGAACCCTAGAGGGTTGTATTGTCTGCCTTGTGAAGTGAAGCAAAGAGTAAACAAAAGTCTTTAGGAAAGCTGAAAAATTATTTCAAGTGAAATGACTTAAGGGGCTATTTTTGAGCCCTTTTAAAGGGTCTCTTTGGCCGACATTCTCTTGAACTTTTGACCACATATTAGTACATGTTAAGAAGTTGGTGATGCAGTTGCTTGACCCTCACACTTGGGCCTAAATGAGTCTCAAAGTTGATGGGCCTTGGCTGCCTATTTTTCCTAATTCCTCTTCATTTATTTTGGGCCCAATTAGTCAAGTGGGTTGTGATGTACTTAGGCCCTTTTGATATCCTTCTTGGTCTGAAAATATAATCCATTTACAATGCTAAAACATGGGCTAAAGTTACACCCTTAACACGAACTTTATTCATAATTGAACTTGGACAAATTTGACGTCTGGCCTTGTCTGCGTTTAGCTAGCAATTTAAGCTAAGCAAGTAGGTGAATCACCTGCTAGATTCCTAAGTCCTACAAGCACCTCAATTCTCTCACTTTGTTTAGGGTCGTGATCTTATGAATTTGACATAAAACTTATTTACACTCGACCCTCTTCAGCGTTAGACATATATATCACCCTCTAATTTGAGATTCAAGCACTTTTAAAAATGAGCACTAATTTGACCAAACCATATCATATTTCATTTGCATAGTACTAGTATTATCAGATGTGGGGTGTTACAATCTCCCCCTTGGGACAAAACCTCTACCTTTCCATCTCTCACCAAGGCCTTCAATTCTAACAAGGCGGGTTTAAGATCTTGCTTTGCCTTCACCTCCTCAATCAATGAAGATTTTGTGCCATCAACAACCACAATACCACCATTTTCAACCTCCTCCAACCTAACTCCCAATTTAGCCAACTGATTAACCTCTATAGCCACTTCTTTTCCCCTACCATCAACATGTGCTAGGCTAACCATAGACATCCTACTCAAAGCATCGGTCACAGCATTAACCTTACCAGGATTATAATACACACTCATATCATAATACTTAAGGAGCTCTAACTACCTTCTTTGTCTCAAGTTGAGATCTTTTTGGGTGAACACATATTAGAGACTCTAATGATCGGTGAACACATCAACATGCACCCCATTATGTAATGATGTCAATTTTCAAAGCAAATACCACGACAGCTAACACAAGATCATGGGTAGGATAATTTTTTTCATGAACCTTAAGTTATCTATAGGCATAAACTATCACTTTTCCAATATGTATCAAAACACAACCCAAACCAATTCGTGAGGCATCAGTACACAACAAACCCTTCCAACCCTTCTGGTAGAGACAAAATAGGAGCAGAGATAACCTTTCCACTCAAGGACTGGTTTACTAGTGAATTAGAATTTAACCCTACGGGTTCTACAATCAATAGAAGCATAATACGTATGCAACCAATCCGTCCCAATAAAGACATCAAAATCCACCATATCTAACTCAACAAAATCACAAGGCAAGATTTTATGCAATATGAATATGGGACAATTTCTATAAACTCTTTTAGCAATAATAGACTTACTAATGGGAGTAGACACTCATAGGGTTCACACAATAATTTAGGGCTAACATGAAGTTTTTTGGCAACGAAAGAAGTATTAAAAAAAAGAGTGGTACCTGGGTCTATCAAAAAGCATACACATCAAAATCAAAAACCTTTAACATACTAATAACAACATCGGGCACCGCATCTACCCCTTGTCTTCCTTGAAGAGCATAGAACCTATTTTGCCTTGGAGCACCCCCTTGTTGGCCTCCTTTTCCCCTTGGACCTACATCTACACCTTAGCCTTATGGACGACCATCGCTAGCGTTGTTCTGATTATGAGGACAATCCATCACCTTATGACCCACTTCACCACATAGTAAGCATTAGTGTTCTTCAAACATAGGTCATTATGCTCTCTACCATATCTTGGTTTGATAGGTTGGTGATCTTAGGTGTATTTATATGCCTAATTGGCCAAAAGTACATATAAATAGAGACGAGTTAGAAGGTAAATTCATAGAGTCTAGATGTTTTAGTTTTATTTTTTTCTCTTATTTTGTTAACACAAGGCCAAGTGTGCTGGTTAGTTGTGTTTGTGCAGGATTTTACTTTAATTGGGAAAGTCCGAAGTTAAACCCAGATTTGAAGGAAGAACACAACCCAGAATTCGAGAAAGGAAAGTCAGTGGAAGTAGCAAGAAGACCAAAGTCTACGTGGCAGACTTGGAACAATATTGTGGAAGCTGAAAAATGCAGAAAAAGGTGCAAAGTTGAAAAATGTGCAAGGTTCGAGTTGTGGACCTATGTAAAAGATTTGTAAAAGTGCCCAGTCAGCAAATTAAGTGAAAACCTAGTAAACACAAGGGGTCCGCATCGCGGACCTGAGGACAGTATATGGAAAACTTGAGTTATGAGATTTTTAATATTATTCTATCATAGACTCTAGGTTTTGCTTCGATTTTTACGTAAGAAACTCAGTAGAGATGAGGGAGAACCTTTTTCTCAGAGTCTTTCGGTTAGTTTAATCTTTGTTCTTTGGGTTTTAATGTCTCCCATATCCTTCATGGGTGTATTTAGTGACTATGAGTGGCTAAGTCTCCATATTCTAGGGTTGTAGCCACAAACAATGTGTAGTTCTTAACTTTAAGCATCTATGAATGGGCTCTTTTGGTTATTCATATGCTATTTACATCTATACTTCTGAGTCTGGCCAACTAGGAAGTACATTAGTTGCTCGCTATGGATTCAAGAAATGTTGGAGTGGATCGAACACAGTAGTATAGGGAGCATGTTCGACTAGGAAACTAGGTTGATCTGTGTATTGGAGACCTATAATAACTACCCTTACACCTCACTTGGTTTATAATATGAGAAGACAACTTTAATGCCATTTTATTCTTCTGTCTATCCCAGCTCAATGATGTAGTTAGGCAATCAATAACAGTAGGCCGACAAAGGCGTACAACCTTGTTCAAGTAATCTAAACCCCATGAATTAGTAGTCATGAATCCAGACATAGATAGATATTGTCAAGACTAAATAGAGTCGTAAAAGCTACAACCCTGGAATTGCTCGTTAATTGATATCTTGTCAGTAAAATTCAGATTAGTTTAAAAGTTCATTATTTACAATTATTTCACTTGCTTCCACAAATCTTTTTACCAAAAGCACTATAAATGTGATAACTAAGATTAGTTATTGATTTTATTCAAATCCTTTGGGTTCGACAACTCGGCTCTTTAATTAGGGCCACTATATTACTTGTGAGACCACGTACACTTGTGTGTGCTTGGTAAGCAATAGTTAGGCACCACACCACCACCACCTTGGACCCTTGGGTTGACGTTAGTAAATCTTCTATTAGGAGTATTGGAAGACCCTTGGCCTTGAGGAAATTGGTCACCCTTAGGACTTTGATCCTACCTTTAAAATGGGCCCTCTTGGCCTCACCACTTCTCCTCTTTCTCAAATTTAGCCCCTATATTTGTTCAACATATGTCATGAGGCAGGAAAAATCCATATCACCTATGAGCATGGCGGTACAACACTCTTCATTCACCAAGTCGGACACACCTGACATAAATTTGTTCATCCTAGACCTCGGCTCGGCAACCAATTGAAGGGCATACTTGAAGAGTTGGTTGAACATGAGGGAATATTCCCTCACACTCATAGACCCTTACTTTAGATTCATAATTCCATCACTGTATCCTCCCTTAGATCATGGAAAAGAATCGGTTGAGAGATACTACATTGAACTTTTCCCAAAGAAGGACATTATTGTTTTCCTTCTCCATCTTCCATTGGGTAAACCAAATTTGAGCTACCCTTTTGAGTTGGTAGGCCGCCAACTCTCTCTCTCTTCCTCCAAATTAACCCCCATTATAGATAACACTTTATACACCTCGTCAATGAAATCTTGAGGATTGTCATCCACTTTAGACTATGGAACTCTAATAGGTTCATTTTAGTAAAATCCCACACAATTGAGGCCGAAGTAGGAGCATAAGGGGATTGGTCCCCTTGGTTGATTTGATTATTCATGGTACGGGCCAACATGGTAATTGCATCCTAGAACTCTTCATGGTCCACCCCCGATCATACAGAGTTTGAGGAGCGGGAAGGGTCGGTTGCTCCTCGAGAGTATGGGCTCTTCTTCCTCTTGGAATCGCCATGATCTAGATAGCAAAGAACGTTCATTAGATGAAAAACCTAACCTTTCTCCTAACGCACGACATAGAACATGAAGAAGGGAAATATTTCCTAAAATGCCTCATAGCCTCTTACTCATAGTTATGGTGTACTGCACAACCATGAATAAGACTCTAATCGACATGGTGTGTTGGATTCTGAGGAGCATTAACAACCTAGGGATCTGATACCAAGTTTGTCACTATCCAAGCCTAGGAACTAGATGTAAAATGACAAATAGGAACCCGAAGGGACCTAAACAAACCTCTTAGCATATCAATTACACAACCTTGGTAGCGGAAGCAAATTAAACAACAAGAAGAGTATAAATAAGGAAAAAGAGACTAAGGAAAGTATTGATATTTATAAATCATAAAGAGTCAAATCTAAAAGCATTGATACATCAATTATTCCAACAACACCTTTAAATATAGACTGGGCAAGAGCCAAGACACTTTTTGGGCTCACCCTCATAGAATAAAAGATCAACATAGAGAAATAACATAAATAAGAGTATCTAGCTAGTGTCCGCGAACTTGAGAACTTACCAAAAGCTTATCCTCAGGATGCCAAATCTAGCCACGTGGAGGATGATCATGAGGTGCTCCAGTTCCTACATGGTAACATCATGTAGGCATAGAGTATGTGTTAGTACGTTTGAATGTACTAAGTATGTAGGATGCAATACAACAAGACATAGGCAACTTGGTCAAAATGCACATCAATGCTTAAAGTAAAACATGCTTGCAAAACATATAATTTAAGGACATAGATTACATATGTAGGAAGAGACCATCAACATAGACCAAACAAACTATTACTTAGAATCCAAGGCATGCCACCCCTTTAGAAGGTGATTGAGGTATCTGCCCCTCAACATAGTAGATGCACATAGCACCTCCCCTTCAAAGTAGTTACGGTATATACCCATCAACATGGTAGATGGGCATAACTCCCCCCTGGTCAAGGTATATACCCCTTAACTTGGTAGATGGGCATAGCACTCCCCCTGGTCAAAGTGGTTAAGGTATATACCCCTCAACATGGTAGATGGGCAAAGCACGCCCCATCATAGTGGTCAAGGCATATCACCCCCTTAACAAGGTGTGGTCAACTTGCAATACTATAGATACTTTTCATGAATTCATTACATACATACAATCCCTTCATCATTATAGAGTCACTTAACTTGTAAACCATATCATAGACCATCAATAACCCAAGAATTCATGTCAAGAAATTTTATCAAACACTTGGTAGGTGTGTAATGCTAGTTCAAAATCATGAAATTCAAGAGTGAAATTATGTGGAAAAACTAAATGTGAAGCAGCCCACCAATACATAGTGAAACCCTCATGCAACATAGCTTGAAATCTCTTATCAAACTTCATAGTAGATTATAGTTTCATAGCTCAAAATATGCATAGTCACAATAGACAAAACAATTTATGGTATAAGCTCAAAATAGGTCGACATGTGATTCCAATCAACATTTCATAAAACCCCAACATGATTTGTAATCATAATTTATAATAAGTAATACACATAAGCAACACAACTTGGAAACATGCAAATTTAATAAAAAGAAAGGTTGGGCACTATGGGTGAAAGGACCCAATGGTTGAAACCCACTTAACTTGAATTTGGGGATTTCCTTGATGTTGATTTGAATGCGAACTTGAAGATTGAATGAAGTTCTTGAGTTCCGGAATTAAGCTTAGGGTACTTGAATTTAGATGAAATATTTAGTTAAGTGTTAGAGAGGATTTTGAGAGTGTTTTGAGTGATATAGAGTTGAAAAAATGGATAAGTATATGTGTTTTTACACATAACAGGGCATGGGTCCAATATCCCAATGCCTAAGGTTGAAAAAGGAAAAATAAGGAAGTTACAACACTTCTCCGCGATGGGTCCACATCACATAGCTAACTCAGATGCATATTGAAAATTGCAAAGTTGGTGAAAATGAAATTTCGTTAGGGGTCCTCTAAAATCGGGGTTACACCCATCTCCCACTCAATTTTTCCCCCTGATCAAGAATATGAAGTCGGATTTTTGATATCCTGCATGAATTTTGAGATATATGAAAATTACGGTTATGGACATTCTCGAGGCATATTTTTGGGGCGTTTCAAAAATCATTCAATACGTTACAACAAAAATCATTTTAATGAACATGTAAGCATGTCATGCCATAGTACTCAAGAATGGAAATATTGGGGCCAATTGGAAAAAGAAATGAACCTAATACCTTAGGCTTGAGTAGATTGGAAAAGATAGGGATATCACTTCATCATATCCAACTCCGCCTCCTATGTAGCACTCTCTGCATGTTGGCTCCTCTAAAGCACTTTTATCGAAGCCACATCCTTATTCCGAAGCCATCTTACTTGCCTATCCAAAATTTCTACCAAAATCTCTTCATAGGACAAGTTCTCTTCTACTTCAATACCTTCCAAGGGCACAATAACACTAGGATTACCCCATCTTTCTCAACAAAGACACATGTAAGATCGGGTGGATAGGACTCAAATCCAACTCCAACTTATGATCCACATTCCTAATCTACTCAATAACCTCATAAGGATCTACACACCGGGGACTTAGCTTTCCCTTTTCGCCAAAACTCATCACTCCCTTCATAGGTGATACTTTCACAAACACCCAATTTCTAACATGAAACTCAAGGATCTCTCTTTCTAACATCTGAATAGGATTTTTGGCAACTTTGGGCCATCTTCAGTCTCTCCCTAATTGATTTCACCTTATCGATGGCCTCCACCACCAATTTAGGGCTAATCAAAGTCACCTCTTCCAACTCAAACCACCCCATTGGAGACCCACAACTCCTACCATACAAAGCCTCAAATAGTGCCATACCAATGCTAGCATGGAAGCTATTATTATAAGCAAACTATATGAGTTTAAGATGGTCATACCAATTACCCTTGAATTCCAACACACAAATCCTCAACATATCCTCTAAGGTTTGAATTGTCATCTTGGCTTATCCATAAGTTTGAGGAAAAGTCAGTGCTCAACTTAATCTTATTACCAAGTTCCTTTTGAAATGACCTCCAAAAGTGTGAAGTAAATTAGGTACCCCGATCTGATATGATAGACCTAGGCATACCATACAACCTTACCAACTTTTGGATGTACAACTTCGCATAGTCTTTGGCACCAAAAGTAGTCTTAACCGATAGAAAATGAGCCAACATAGTGATTCGATCGTCGATAACCCAAATATGGTCAAATTGCTTCTGAGTCCGAGGTAAACAACCACAAAATCCATATTCACGTCCTCCCACTTCTAAGTGGGAATCTCAATGTCTTGGGCCAACCTACCAGGCCTTTGGGGCTCTACTTTCACTTATTGACAATTCGGGCATTCAGATATAAACTTAGCTATGTCATTCTTCATACCATGCTACCAATAAATCTCTTTCAAGTGCCAATACATCTTAGTAGATCCCAGGTGGATAGAATAATGGAATTATGGGCTTCACCCATGATCATCTTCCTAAGATCATCCATGTCCCGAACATATAACCGATCTTAATACCGAAGTACGCCATCTCCCCCTTGGGAGAAAACCTCAATATTCTTCTCGGCAACCAATTTCTTTAATTCAACCAACGATGGATCTAGATCTTGCGTAGATTTCACATTAACAACCATCAAGGGTTTGACCTTATTTTGAACATGTATACCACCATCATTGGAGTCGACTAGCCTAATACCCAACTTAGCTAAATGGTGAACGTCCCTAGCCAACTCCTTCTTCTCCTCCTCAACATGATCCACATTTCCCACAGATAGCCTACTAGGAGCATCGGCTACCATATTTGCCTTGCTGGGATGATATTAAACACTCATGTCGTAATCTTTTAGGAGTTCCAACCACCTCCTTTGGTCCTAGTTGAGATCCCTTTGAGTGAACACATATTGCAAGCTCTTTTGATAGGTGAAAACATCAACATACACCCCCTACAAATAGTGTCTCCAAATTTTCAAGGCAAATACCGTTGCCGCTAACTCAAGGTCATGGGTTGGGTAATTATGCTAATGCATCTTCAACTGCCTAGATACATAGACTATCACCTTACCGTGTTGCATAAGCACACAACCCAACCCAATCCAGGAAGCATCACAATATACCGTAAATGCATCATCCAAACCATTCGATAGGGTCAAAATCAGAGTCAATGTAAGTCTTCCTTCAAAGTTTGGAAACTCCGCTCACACTCGTCCAACCACACAAACTTAACCTTCTTTTGAGTAAATTTAGTCAACAAAGATGTAATAGATGAGAACCACTCAATGAACCTTCTATAATAACCTGCTAACCCAAGAAAGCCTCAGATGTACGAAGGAGTCAATGGTCTAGGCCAATTCTTCACCACTTCAGTCTTCTTCGGATCCATATTTATACTATCACAGGACACCACATGACCAACAAAGTCAACTTCACCTAACTAGAACTCACATTTTATAAACTTAGCATACAACTTTTTCTCCCTCAAGGTTTGAAGCACCAACCTCAAATGGTCCATATGCTCCAGCTCACCTCAAGAATAAATGAGAATATCATGAATGACGACAACCAAAAAGCTATTAGGGAATGACTTGAAAACTCGATTCATGAGATCCATAAATATGGTCGAAGCATTAGTTAGGCCAAATAACATTACCCCACAAACTCAAATGCCCATACCTGTCTGAAAGACCATCTTGGAAATATCACACCACCCGGAATGAAGATCAATCTTCGAAAAGTGAGTAGCCCCTTGAAGTTGGTCAAACAAGTCATCGATCCTTGGCAACGGATACTTATTCTTAATGATCACCTTATTCAATTGCCTATAATTGATACACATCCAAAGAGATCCATCCTTCTTCCTTACAAATAACACCAGAGCACCCCATAGAGATATAAAGAACTATTGGTATAGTGAGTTCATATGCTTGCAGTTGGGTTACTACTATCCCCCGAACCATTAGTATCACACTCTGTGAAGTGTCTCTCTAGGACCTTCCTCAAGAAAAAAGCCAATCTAATTTCTAGGGGCATATAGGCGAAGCTCTATCAATAGAAAGATTCTAGCTATTTTTTAGAGAGGAATGATTTCCTCGTCAGCCATGCGATAGGGAGGAATTGAGATAGGTTGTGTATCTAGAAAAAGGTCTATGCCAAAGTCTACTTCCATTTCTTGAGGAATGTCGGGCAAGTCATTGGGGAACACGTCTAGGAACTCATTCACTATTGGAAAGGACTCAATAGGCGTTCAAATTCCACATATTTAACTCTCACAATATGATAAATTTACCCCTTAGAGATCATCTTCCAGGCCTTGACGTAGGAAATAAACCAACCCTTAATAGCGGAGTCGCTACCCTTGCATTCAAGAACGGGCTTACCAGAGGTTAGAACTTGACCTTCTGGGTTCTACAATTTATAGAGGCATATGATGTATGCAACCAATCCATTCCAATAATTACATCAAAATCATATATTTCAATTTCCACAAGATCACACAGGAAAACCTTATGCAACACAGAAAAAGGACAACCACGATAGACCCTATGTGCAACAACAGACTTACCTATAGGAGTATAAACTGAGAAAGGATCCCTTAAAATTTCTGGACTCAAATCAAACTTAATAGCCAACTGAGGAGTCACAAAAGACAAGCTTTCACCCCAGATCAAGAAAAGCATAAGCATCAAAATCAAAGACTTTTAATGTACCAGTCACAACATTTGGAGCTTCTTCATCTTCTTGCAGTGCATAGCGAGCATAGAACCTATTGTTCCTCAGGGCAACACCTTGTCGAGCTCTTTGTTGGCCTTGCCCACCCTGAACCACCTGACCTTGACCCCTCTGAGAATTCTTAGGATAGTTTGCAACCTTGTGATTCTTATCACCACACCTGAAGTAAGCACCCAAGTCACTCCAACAAGAACCTGTGTAGGGCTCCCCATACTTTCCATATAAAGGATATCCTTGTCCACCACTAATCGGTGCCCTAGGAGGAGGCACCCTAGCATTAGCGACCTAAGCACCCGAACCTTGGCCCCATTGGAAGCGACCGAAACCACCACCCTAAGAGCTAGACAACCCACCATCAAAATGGGCCCTCTTAGGATACCCTCCACTCTTTGAGTTTCTCCCCTTCAATATGTTCTGTTTACACCATGAGTTTAGAAATATCCATATCCCATATGATCATAGTGGTGTGACACTCTTTCACAAGTGAGTCAGAGATACTGGAAATGAACTTGTGTATTCAATCACGAAAATCAGCCACAAGTGCTTGAGCATACTTGGAAAGCTTGGAAAACTTGAGGGCATAATCTCTTACGTTCATATTCCCTTGCTTGAGGTTGATAAATTCAGTCATCTTGGCTTCCCTAAACTCTAGTGGGAAGAAAAGATCCAGAAAGGTAAGCATGAACTTCTGTCAATTAAAAACATCCCCATAAACTCTCTCCATAGACCACTGAGTATACCACACTTATACTACTATATCCTTTAATTGATAGGCGGCCAGTTCATCCCTCTCCTCAGAAGTGATAACCATGAAATTCAATATGTTGGTGAGCTCATCAATGAACTCATGAGAATCCTCGTCATCCTTAGACACAAAGAACTCCGAAGGATTCATCTAGGTGAGATCCCTCACTCTAGAAGCTGGAGTAGTATCCCGAGGAAGATTAGGCTGCCTAGTTTGAGTAGTCACCACATGGGCAAGCATGGCAAAAGCTATTTGAAATTCACCATTATAGATAGGCTCATCTATAGGCCCTTATAGTTCTTGGCCCTCATTAGCCGGAGCCGGTCTTAGTAGGTGAAGTCTTCCACAAGGCATCTTCGTAAATGAAGTAATGATACCATTAAGATCAAGGAAGCTAAATACATATGAATCATTTAGCAGGACATAAGATATGAAGAAACGAGACAATTCCTAAAACATTGTCAAAGCCTCCCACTCATAGGCATGATGCACTTTACACCCATAAATAGGACTCTACTTGACGCAGCATGCTGGACTGTGAGGATCATTTATAAACCTAGTGCTCTAATACCATCTCTGTCATGACTCAAACCTGGGGTTTAGGAGTGACATGGTGCATGGGAACCTGAGAGTCCCCAAACAAGCCTAAAAGTATCCATATTCACATCATCGATTTGGAAGTGTATACAAATAGTAAACACATAGTTATAGGGATGAAAAAGTAGGACTCACGCTATGGGGATACATACGAAAAGGGATTAACATAGATTCACATAACACGTAGCACATAAAGACTAAAGGGCGGGTAAGTATGACTCACACTATGAGGTCAATTTGGGAGTTAGTACCTTTCTAAAACATAACATGAGATCATCTTATAACAACATAAACCATAAGTAGCCATGATCAAGAATCCCATACAACACTTACTATAAAATGAAAAGAGTACATAAGATATCCAATAATGCCTCTATATAAGATAGGTCGGGGGCCAAGACATACCCTGAGCTCACCCGCAAAGTAGTTAAGCAAAAAAGAGCGACATAGGTAGAAAAGGTGGTGGCTTATCCTTGAAAGTTAGGACCCACCATAGCAAGTATAACTTGAAACCCAAGTTAGACTTCGTACAGTGGATGAATGGGCTCCTCAGTCCCTATATTGTAAAATCATGTAGGCAATAGTATGTGTAAGTACATTTGAATGTACTAAGTATGCAGGGTACAAATGGATGTAACTTATCAAAAGCTGCATACAATGTTAGATGACAAGGGCACATAATATAGGAAGAGACATATATAGCAACGAATGTAGAATAAGAAGATGTTATGAAATTCATGATGCATAAAGTAAAAATGATATTCATATACAATGGGGATATGACCTCAACCAACATAAATAAGACCAAGCGATCTATTACTTGGAATTCCGATGAAATTCCCTCATTGGTAAAGAGGTGGTCTACTTGCCAAAGGTAAATCATACTTCACCTTACTGGAACAACACCTATTTCGTATGAAGTAACCTTCCTTATGGTAACAACATCCATTTTATATAGGATTTTCATATATTGTATATCACACCATAGAACAACACCCATTTTAGAAAAGAACCTATACCAAAAACAAAGCTCAAGGAAAGAGAGTGAACCCTCAATCTATTGGTACTAATAAGTCATCATCCCACAAGAATACATATACGTGTGTGTGTATGTATGTATATATATATATATATATATATATATATATATATATATACATGCTTTCAAAAGAGACAATAGTCATTTTCCAAATCATTTAAATGCACTCTTAGTCTTAAAAACCAAACACTTATTCATAATAATTCATACTTAGGCTCAAATGCGAAAATCATAATTCTTAGTCATAAAACTCATGAATAGGAATAGCCCATTCATGTATGAGATGATGCCAGCACCCAAAATGCTCAAAGAGCCAAAATCATAAACATGTATGTGATCACATTCTTGTCATAACCAATATCTTATCAAAATCATATCATAGAACATAATTGAGCTTAACCCACTTCATAATATCTATGATAATTCAATGTCATGAATGCAAATGCCATGAATAATGTAAAGAAAAAGCATTGGTAATTAAGATTCAATCTAAAATCAACATAATAATATGAAATTGAAGTGAAAACATAATTAAATCTACATTTAAAATCATAATATAATCACCCATGCATAAATAAGCCTTAAAAAGGGTCATGCATATTCATGATTTTATAAACCCAATGTAAATCATCATTTTATAATTTAAATCAACTGAAAATTAGTAAGTAAACATAACCCACACATTATTTGAATATGAGGAATCATAATATTCAAAAAACCCAATTTAAAGTAAACTCAAAATTCATGAAACTTGTTTGAAAATAATTTGGATCTCCTTGATTGAAAGGAATCAAGGATTAAAACGAACATACCTTCAGTAAAATGAAGAAAACCCCAAAGAATTTGAAGAAGAATTGAGTTCCCTTGCTCCCAAGTTGATAATCCACAAGAGTTCCTCTGATAGTCTTCTTTGAGAGAAAGTAAAATGTGAGAAGTGAGTTTTTGAATGTTTGAAATAAGGTTTAGGGCTTTAGATAGTCTTTGGATAGCATAGGAATCCCCAAAAGAACAATGGAATTAACTGAATTTACGAAAACACTATTAACAAAACAGAGGGAAAAATTTCCTGTAGCCACTATACTTGAGGCTAGACAGCTCGTGTGGCAATCCACAGTTCATTTGAAGTGCCCGTGAACCAATATGTCACGCCCAAAGTCCCGTTAAGACGGATTGACACCCGTTGCCAATAAGGCAAGGGAGAACCAACTTGTATCCATGCACTTTCTATACATATTATAAGGGATTTCAATATTCAACATGCTTTCAAGAAAGTAAATAGTAATAACAAGCCAAAAGAAAATGCATACGACTGGGCCGTCGGGGCCACGTTGTCTAAAGTACGAGACATAACAACATTTTAATTTACATAGTTTGCAAAGCCTCTAGATAATAAAAAGTATCTAATAAAGGTCGGGATAGGCCCCACCTTGACTAACTATAAAATACAAAAATATAGGATCTAGATGCATACACAAAGCCTCAAAGCAACCTAGAGCTCGGTAACAACAGTAAGATATCCTGTACTCCTACTGTGGATATCTACTAGTGCATGTACCTGCAACATGACATGCAGGTTCCCCATAAGGGATGTTAGTATGAGATAATGTACTAAATATATAAGGCAGGAAATATTGTATATGAAGTAGCAACTCAAATACTGGTATAAGGATAAGACACCACCTTTAATTACACTGTGGAATCATGTACTTTAAGTTCTTTTTATTACTTTAGCTTTACTGTATAATCTGTGCACAACATGTAATACAATTAACCAAAAGATCAGTGGTAAATCTACATCAGGATCAGCCCCTTCTAGGCTTGTCCTTTCACCCCTAGGGCTACCCCTCGTAATGGGATAGACCCTTGATAGGTGATTCTTCCACTCCTTGGGTTACTGCCCATCAATAAGCAATATGCTTTATCTTTTATTTACCTTTGAGATGATTCTTTTGGTGATTATAGTATTTAAGTTATAGGACTATTAATGTAGCATATGATATATAAATAATCATACAAGAGAATACAATAATGAAAAGAGTATGTTACATAAATAATGAAATGCGTATGAGATGAAACAACTCTTGAACTTCATTTAGCAATAAGAACCCATGTATCTTGGTATCCAAGTATGTATGCAGATTTGAAGGTGACTATGTATGTGAGAATATGAACATGTGAAAGTGTGGAGAACGGTTAATAGTTGTGTCGGAGTTGGTAAGTGTCTTTATGTGCCAAGGAAAAATCTAGATTTCATGCCAAGTAATACGAAATCTAGTAGCCTTATATACTCGATATATGACCTCATTATTACCTTAGAGTAAACTCCTTTTCCCTCAAATATTTATCTACAATAGAGTACTCAATAATATTGGTATTAATAGCTAAGAAACACTTCTTGCCAGTCCAATCTTATAAAAAAAGGTAACATCCGGGCTGCATGCTTGTATTTAGCGACCTAAAGGCATTCTTTCAACCTTTCCACTTATAATCGCATTTTATAATAACCATTCTTATGTACATGTAATATACAGCTTGTTTTAGACCCTTAAGAGTCTTACAACAGCTCATAAGGTACAAGACAAAACAATCTTACACAATAAACAAATAGGCAGCATCACATTACATATTCTCGCTACATTTTGACATCAACAATCCTGAACCTGTTTCAACTTTAACCAGACTGTGTACAACATTGTTTACACATAAAACCATTCATACAATAGTCCACTCATATCCTAAAGTAGGTGAAGGTCATGGAACAATAATTCGAAACTACCAGCCCACAAGTTCGTACAAAGAACACAATTGCAATATCATATAAGAACTCACTTTTACAAACTGTAAAAGTGGTGTAGCAGCTTGGTTACATCATTAACAAACTAAATCTTGTTAAAAATATAAGTCTTACTTCATAATTCAGCCAACCAAGAAAATAAATCCTATTAATTAACAAGAGAAGTGCACAACCATCCTTAGGATACATGTTGTCCAAATTTCTAACACAAGCATACATAGCATATACTTCTTGTTTTTCATAAACAAGCCATACTAAATGCACAAGTAGCTTTAATTAACTTTAACCTCAAGGTCTTATGTCTCCTTTAGGAACCCTTGTAAGGTTGTGAGGACTTCTTTATATAAGTTGAAAGAGAGCAAAGGTAACATAGAAATGCAAATTTTTTGTCCAGATTATAATATCTCAAGGGAGCTATTTTAAATCCTTTTTAAAGGGAGATTTTGGCCCACTTACTAAGGCATTTGTATCCTTAATATATTAAGCTAGTTATGCAACTTCTTTCCCCTTTCACTTGGGCCTTAAGGGGCTCCAAATTGATAGGCCTTTTCTGCTCACTTTTCTCCTTTCTCTTTAGTTAGTTTGGGCCTAAATAATCAAATGAATTGTGATGTACTTGGGATCTTTTTATATTCTTCTTGGATAGAAAATATAGTCCATTTATGAAGCAAAAATATAGACCAAAATTACACCCTTAACTTGGAGTTTACTCTCTATCACACTTGGACAAAATTCGGCGTTAGGCCACGTCTCCATTTAGCTAACAAATTTAAGCTAAGCACATAGGTGACTCACCTGCTAGCTTCCTAAGTCCTACAAGCAACTCAATTCTCTTACCTTGTTTTTAAGGCCTCTACCTCCCCAATTTGGCTTAAAACTTATATGCCCTTGTTGGTCTTAAGTGCTAGACGTAAATATAGCCCTCCTATTCAAACATTAGGCACTTTTAAAATTGGTGCTCCTTCTACAAATTCATATCATGTTCCATATGCATCTAAATAGTACATATAATATGTGAGGTGTTGCAACCTCCCCCCTAGAAATACTTGTCCTCAAACGTTAGCATAATTGGATAGCATAACCAAGTTCAAACCTTTACTTAAATAAACTTTTGATAATATAATAAGTACTCAAACATACGTACCTATTAAGACCCTAATTTTGCAAGTTCAATTTTCTTTTTAGCTTCAAATAAGTAAGGGTATTTTGATTTCATCACTCGCTTCCTTAGCCTCTCATGTTATCTCTTCTTTCTGCTGGTTCCTCCAAAGTACTTTTATTAAAGCTATTTCTTTATTCCTTAGCTTCTTAGCTTAATGATCTAGAATAGCAGCAGGTACCTCTTCATAGGTGATATCTTCTACAACCAGCACATCTTCAATAGGAGTGATACAGGATGGGTCACCTATGCATTTTCGAATCATTGAGACATGAAAAACTGGATGAACCATTGAAAGCTCTTGGGGTAGCTCTAATTCATATGTAACCTACCCAAACTTCTTAATAATTTTGTATGGCCCTATGTAATGTGGGATCAGTTTTCCTTTCTTACCAAATCTCATAACCCTTTTCATTGAAGACACCTTTAAGATACCTATTCCCCTACTAAAAATTCTAGTCCTCTCCTTCTAGTACTCGCATATGATTTATGATGACTTTGGGCTTTTTCTAGCCATTGTTGTATTACCCTAACTTTCTCCATAGATTGTTGTACTAGATCTGTCCGAAGCAAGGTGGTTTCACCCACTTCAAACCATCCAATTGGTGACCTATATTTCCTTCCATACAAAGCTTCACAAGGTGCCATCTGGATACTCGAGTGGTAACTGTTATTATAGAAAAGTTCAATAAGTGGCAAATTATCCACCCAAATACTTTTAAAGTCTAATACACAAGCTTGTAACATATCTTCAAGTGCTTGAATAGTGCATTCTGCTTGACCATCTGTCTGAGGGTGGAAAGCTATACTCACTTGTATCCCTAAAGTCGTTTGAAATGATTTCCAAAACTTTGAAGTGAATTGAGCTCCTCGATCAGATATAATGGAGATTAAGAACCCATGTACCTATGTTAGGACCCGCAAATTAAATTAAACCCCGAAAGTCCTTAATTGGTTTAATTTAATAAAGTTTAGGACAGAATGCAACATTTCTTCTAAGTTTGGTCCTTAAAGATAAAATTTATGTGGGGTTAAGGTGTGTGTGAGCTTTTGATTGGTCCAAGTGGTATATGTGTGCCTATATATATATGTATATCCTTTACAAGATCATCAACATTCTATACTTAGAAAAAAATTAGCAAAAATTGTTGAACAATACTCCAAGCTCTCGGGTTGCTACAGTGTACCCCAAAGAAATTTATTTTTTTTCGTGTTTTTGATTATTTGATACTTCAAGCGCGGTATATTGAAGCCACTAAGTAGCGTGGTGGCATTGGTTGGTCAAGAAAATGCGTAATTTGCCAGTTACGAAAGATTGGGTTGTAGAAGAGGATTTCAAGGTATGTTAATTCTTATCTTTGTTTATGTTAATGAAAGGTTATGAAGGTGTTAATAATGTGTTAAAATGAAGGTAAAACACGAAAATAGGATTGGTTTTTAATGGAATTACGAATTTAAAATTTGTGGTCGAATGGGGAATAGAATTTGTATATGGTTGTATATTGAAATGTTGACATGTATTTGTGTTTATTTGGCATGGAAATAGTCTTTATGGGGTAAAAGAAGTGTTAGAAAATGATTCTAATAATTATATGAATGTTAGCTTAAATTGGAGGCCCGTCGAGGGTATTATGTTGTGTTTTAGCGTTAGAGGTGTCCGTTGGGTATTGGGGTGATGTATTATGGTTTTTGGAGAATATCGGAAGGCTAGAATATGATATATATGAATTTGATTCATTGTTACCCTATTTTGTTGATTGCGTCGCAATAGCGTTTTGTGGCGATTTGACGTTGTGGTGGTATTTGAAAAGGTTTGGTAATGTTATGGGCTGTTATTGTTGCTGTTGATTGATTATTTGAGCCGAGTTGAATTCTTGGGGCAGTGTATTTTAAGGGGAAATACTGCCAAAATTTTTATAAATTTTAAACGAAAAGTTAGGGATTAAGGTTCGACACGGATATTAATTGTTGGCGTTATTGTAATTGTGTAGACGTTGAACGTC
>JAOTQJ010149071.1:9800-32759 GCA_025642045.1 Solanum sejunctum
ACCCATTAGTCTCAAATGGGTTGCTTGAGTTGTATTTTCCTAGGAATAGTATAATTTCTAATTCTGAGTTCTATAAAGCATTTAAGGCTCAAGGTTTCATAAATGGGGAAGACCTTGTCAAGATGACAATTGTATATTTTATCCATTCAATTTTTATTTAGTACGGAGCCAATCAAATCCATATCAACAATAAACATGTTGACTTTGTTGAGACTGAGGAGTATATAAACTACCCATGGGGGAGATGACTATTTTCGGAGTTTACTGCGCGCATGCAGCCACAAGTTAGATAGTAATTCATCATCATTTTTCTATAGTGGATTTCATTTGGCTGCTCAGATCTGGTTTTATGAGTGTCGTATCAAGGTTGATACTTCGGTGGTAAGGCACGTTCATACGTGCATATCGCATATATTGAATTGGAAGACATCATCTGAATCAATACAATTCGAATATTTTCAGAAGTTGATGTTTAGATGCTACGACAGTTAGGTAATTATTTTAAATTCATTATTAATACCCCATGTTGACACCAAATTTTGACCGACCTATGACCTCTTTCGGATTGCCATTTGACTAAATATATATTTTAAAATAAATGAGTTTATTCTCAATTTTATCCAAATAATTGTGCATTTTTAACAGTCTTGAGTTTTTTAAAAAAATTCGTTAATTATTTTGTCATTTTAAATTGTCGTTGTTGTTGTTAATAGTAATAGTAATGTTCATTATTTTTAATATTATTTATTATTATTATTGTTACTTTTATTGTTTATTATTTATTTTACTTATTATTAGTAATAAACTCATTATTATTATTGGTGTCATATTTTAAATGCATTTTTACCTTATTATTTATCAATTTTTAATATAAAGTAACATTTTAAAATATTTTTAATAACGATTTTAGTATAAAATTTACGCATTTTTTCTTTATATAAAATTAGTATTTAAAATATTGTACCTTTACCTAAAAGTGTATTATTAATTAGATGATAATCCATTACATTTGACCATATTATTAATTAGATGATAATCCATTACATTTGACTATAAACTTTTTAATTTATAGCCCTTTTTATCCAATTTTTTTCAATTCTAGTCAATTCCTAAAAAATTTTCTTTTAATTCTAATCTAAATTGAGTTAATTTGTGGCCCAATTTTAAATTTTCAATTCAATTTCATGTTAATTCAAATCAGAATGCTCATTTTTTTTATTCGGATTCGACTCGCCCTTGTCAAGAATCGATCGCGTCCATTCATCTTTAGTCCAGCGGCTAAGATTAAATCTCCCAAAATTCTCCTATTTTAATCACTAACACCCCCAATACCGAATTCCACCATCATTGACAGTGATAGCTGACCATTTCAATGAGATTTCAAAGGTCAAAGACAGATTCTTTTGAATCCGTCATGGTATGTTGTTCTATTGCACATACTGTTTTAGTGTGGTACTATATTTTCAAATTCATTCATGCATGTGTAATATGTGATGTGTATAGTGAATCATGCTTGTTGATTCCTTAATATTCCTCACTTTCATTTGAAATTATTAACATTATTTCAGCTTTGACAGAGCTCATTTTATCTTAAAAGTTGCAAACAATTTTTATGGTGGGTCTGAATATATGCACCAAATTTGTTTGCCGATTCAAAGTTTGAATCGCCTGTAATGGGATAAGATTGAGTGACTGATTCTCTTATTTTTTAAATTATTTGTTTATTTTCCTTAATTAAGTCTTATTTAGTTTTTAATTTATCTCAATTTACTATATCTTTTATGTTTATGCTAATAATGATTCTGATTTTTAGCACCAATAAAATTATCACCCTCAATTAATTCTCCTTGTGGTTACTGATTTTTACTGTACCCTATACGGCAACGTTGGCTGGCATGAGGAAATTCTGGTATTTTCTTTTCATGCTCAATTAATTTTGGTAAGAGTTTGACTAAATCTTGGATTTATTAATTTATTTTTCTAATTTGGTTAATTGATTCCCTTACCTTTAGTTTCCTTTAATAATCAGTTCTTCTCTGCTATATAAACTCTTCAGACGATATAGACTTTTGTACGAATTGATACTAATTCTTTATTCATATTGAGTTACTCAATACTCAATATGAATAAAGAATTAGTATCAATTCAGAAAAAGAT
The DNA here is from genome assembly GCA_025642045.1 of Solanum sejunctum. NCBI lineage: Eukaryota > Viridiplantae > Streptophyta > Magnoliopsida > Solanales > Solanaceae > Solanum > Solanum sejunctum. Next base: position 11,958 of record JAOTQJ010149071.1, read on the forward strand.
TTTTCTTCTCATATTTGATTACTTTTGCATGTCACTTTGGCCTAACTTGAATTCGGCCTCTCCATTATTAGTTCACTTCGATCCAAAATCCTTTTGACACAAGCATTGCTCGAAATCCTTGAGATTTTTGTGATCTTGATATGTCAAGAGTAGATATTAATTCCATAAAATTTGGATTATTATTGCTATTGTTCTAGACTTTTCAAATTTCTTGTTGTCAATTTGCACATAATTGAAACTTTGTGAAAGGCATCCAAGCTAAATCTTTGATTATGTTTGTTCTCTTTTTATTTCTTGAATATCATAATATTTTTTTTCTAGTGTTTGTTTTAGGAGGATCTTTAGTTCGTTCAAGTCGTTGAAGAGTTTACCTGGGATGAGATGCGAATTCGGATTGGGAGTATGTGTGACTCTGCATTCATTTATTTATTTGTTTTTCTTGAATTATCCATTTCCAATATTCTTTTTGATTTGTAATAATCGTTGTAATGATAATAATGAAATTTGGGGACTAGGGGGAGGGGAAATAACGTGCTATTTGTTTATTTTATTTTGTCATTATTTATTTGTGTGCGGGTTAGAAAATCTGCTTATAGAATGGAATTGCTTGATTGTTATTTTTTTTATTTTGACTTTAGATTCGCAGGTGTATATATATATAAAGGACCAAAGTTAGTGTGGTAGTGGTTTACTTTTAATAATTGTCACATATGATTCACTCACCTTGATGTTTTGAAATCACCATCTCATTAGCATGTTTGCTTTTACCTTTTTGACATTTCTTAGATTGAAAATCATGCTTTTTAGAATTTAATAGTATTTTTGACAGACAATAAAAATTATTAAATATTTTTAACATTTAAATTACCTTAGAAATCCGTTTGTACACTTTAAATATATTGTTAACATGTTAAGTTTAAATGTTATTTCACAGTAATACTGCCTATAGGGTTTTTTTCAAGTTATGAAATTTTAATTAAACATTTTAACATGTTACCTTGCTTAAAAAGTGTACACGTTTTTAAAATTTACTCTATGACTCAAAATTATGTTCATTAGTTTTACTTTTCGCTTATCACATGATTAGAATGCTTGTTTTTTTAATCTTATTTAAATAATAAGTAACTCTTAGTATGTTATAATACTTATCATGTCTAAATATTTTCAAATATATTCTTTGAATGTTACTGGATTTAACATATAAAATGTTGTTTTAATTATCTATTAAACTTTGATAAATATTTTCATGTTAAAAGAATAGTCAAAGATTTCTTTTTTTAAGTTTCTAAATTTTTTAATGCATTTTCCTTTTTCTGCTTTTGAATATTGATACATACATTTAGTATGTCCCAACCTTTGTACTATTTGTGTGTTTTCAAACATGCTAGTTAGTTAGAGGTATATATGAGATTTTATATACTAAATGCTCGTCGTTTGTGCTTTATTGTCACTCCTATTCTAATAGGAGTCCTTCAAAACTAGAAAAAGAAAGTTCAATACCTCTTGGACCTTAGGTTGAGATGATAGGTACTTTCAGAAATGATTAGAATTTTTTTATGTTTTTTTAGTGCGTCTTTAGATTAATAATAAAATCAACCTAGGAGGGATATGGGTAAATAGGACCCTCGGACATGATGTGATTTAACTCGAGCTTAATAGGACGAAACTTTGATTTTTCCCTTCGGCTTAAACAAGCCAAGTGAAGCTAAATGACAAAATCTAATTTTGTCGCCAAGTAACTGATCTGAATGGTAAATGAATCATATAGTCCTAATATTTTTCTCTTTTTTATTTTTAATTTTAATTATTTGGGGTAGATTAGTTTTTAATTGTTTAAATTATCTATGTAATTTATTATATTTTGTCACTTAGGCTTTTTTAGGATAGTTTACTTAAAATTAGAGATCTTATTTATTAATCCTTCACATAAATGCGAGATATGGTGGGACTCATATTTGCGAACCTTGGAGAGTGCCTAGTATCTTCCCTTTGAGATAATTTGAACCCTTATCCGATTTTTGGTTGTCTTAGATCCTTAGACTTAGTTTTAGGTTATAATAGTGTCCTAATGCACCTTAAAAATATTAGGTGAGAACTCTTCTTTCAAAATCCCAAAAGAGTTATCCCACAACGTCATACAGATTTCCTGTTTTTCTGAAGAAAATGGGACGTGACACCCCGCACATTCTTTTTGTTGAATGAACAGAACCAACATAAAATCAATATACATATAGTTTTGATACCATTTACATACACAACACACACACATTATATACCATTCTTATACCATCTTATATTGATAAGGATAGAACAACATCAGAATAATTTACAAATATATATCCTTTATATACTATATGAGTATAAACACAGTGAAACGACTCCAGAAAATATTCAAAAATCTGCCTCGAAAGTAGTCAAAATCGTAATTTTTATATATCTCAAAATTCGAGCGTGATAACAAAAAATTGACTCCGTATTCTTGATCATGGGGTCAAATTGAGTGAGAAATGGGTCTAATGTCGATTTAAGAGCAAACAATTAGCAATTTACATTTTTCATAATTTTTCTTATCAAGAATTGATCTGTAACAGTGTTGTGATGCGCAACTGTCGAGGATATGTATTAACTTTGCCTCCATGACAGTTCCGCGTCGCGGACCAAATGGAAACCTGTGTATTTCGTTACCAGTGATTTTTATCTCGGTCCAAGGCTTTTGGGTCTTGAACCTAAGTATTCCCAAACGTAAAAATACCTATACTTAGCCATATTTCACCCTCATATCATTCAAGACATTCTCCAATACTCACTCAAACACTTAGCCAAATATTGTCTCCTAATTTTAAGTCTCAAAACTCATCAGGATCTTAAGGTTCTCATTCAAGCTTCAAGTTTTCATCTCCAATCTTCTTCAAGGATTCTCCAAAAAGCTAAGGTATATGGGTTTCTTTCATGGGTTCCTTTCACCCATGATACTCAAGCTTCCTTTTGTTCTAAATTACATGATTTAAAGTTGATTTACTCATTGGTCTTATCCATTATGAATTTGACTGCACACTATGTTGGGGGTTCATGAGATTGTAACTGTCTTAGCATGCTTTGAGCTATGAAACTAAGATCTAATATGAGATTTTATGAAGTGTTTTGATCTATATTGTTTGAGGGTGTTACCAAGTATATGTTGATGGTTTTACATTGAACTTTCTAGCACAATTTCACTCTTGAATTGCATGATTTTACACTAGCACTACACACCCACCAAGTGTTTGATAAAATATCCAGTTATGATTTTCTTGAGGAATTGAAGGTTCAATACATGTCTTATGAGTTGAATAACTATGTGATGATGAAAGGAATGTATGCATATGATATTATCTCTATAGTGTGGGGAAAATGATCAAGCCTCGCTCGGGAGGTTATAGGCTCAGGAAACCGTGTTGGGGGGTTTGTACCTCGCTCGCCTAGCTTGGAAGGTGACAGGCCCGTGCAACCATGTTTGGGGGTTTGTACCTTAATAACTATATTAGGGAGTTTGTACCTCATCAACCATGTTGGAGGTGTGTGTGGGAGGGGGGGGAGAGGTTGTACCTCATCAACCACATGAAGGGGTTTGTACCTCATTCGCCTCTCCAAGGAGGTGGTAGGCCTTGGATGCAGCACTAATGCGGTCTCTCCTTACACATGAATGTTGTTCTATATAAGCATAGTTTACTCTAAGCATCTTCCATGAATGTCATATTACTATATGTTCATTTATTGCCTATGTTATGCATTTTGTATTATGGTGCTTATCACTTGTTGCATTGCATCCTACATATTTAGTACATTCAAACATACTAACGCATACTCTATGCCTAAGTGATATCACCATATAGAATCGGAGCCCTGCTTGAGCATCTCCATCCATGTGGCTAGTACGATTTCACTCAAGCTTGTTGGTGAGTCCTCCATTTTGGGGATGTTGCTTATCATATCATGCGATGTTCCAAGACTATCTTTCTTTTATATATACATTGAATATGAGGGTGAGCTCGATTGTTTGTCTTGGCCCCCGCTCTTATCTATGTAGTAGAGGTGTTGGACATGTCATTGTAATGTTATAAGCTTTGACTCTCTCTTGATTGTTGTTTCTATGATATGAATGATGTCCCTTATCCTCGGTTATCCCTATTTCTACTCTTTTATTGCCATTTTATTGCTTCCGTGACCAATTATGTATAATAATGTGCTAAGAGGCTTGTTTGGGGATCCTTCAAGCTCCCCAAGTGTCGTGTTACGTCTAGGCCCTAGGCTTGGGTCGTGACATACAGACATGCACTATATGCATATATAAAATCAGTACATATCACATACATATACCTATATTTTCCCATTCTGCATCATATACCCAAATCTACTTTGTGTAAATTTTTTTTATAAACATATAGTATAAATTCAAGAACATGGTTCTCACGGAAGAAGAGTTAAAACTCATTGATCAGAATTACTATGCGGAATCACTGATTGATCAAAACAAGGAAAATGAGATGACATCACCAGTGAATGAGAACATTTCACAAGAGAAACATGCTGAAATGAAGAGTGAAATTGCACAAGTGATTATAAATTACTTATTCTCATCATCATACCATTATTTCTCTATTTAAGAAATCATACGAATGTCCTTTTTTATACAGGTTCGTCAAGAGTTGAAAGTGTTACAAGATAAAGTATATTGAACATTCTATTTTATATATATGGTATATGTTTTTTATTTATTTTAATTATTTTTGCTAAACTCAGGGTACCACAAATATTGAACACCATATCAAGGTTGCTACTGAACAACCATCACCAATATTCAACATAGATGAATTCGACATCACTGGTGTAGACATGCACAATGAAATTGAACAATCAAATTTGCAATAAGAAGTATACAATTCAATACATATTTTTTCATAAAAATTTTTGCTTTTTTAGTTTTGAGAATGCTATGAGAGATTGTTTTTGTTTCTTGCATTTTCCCTTTATGTCTTCTTTGCAGTGCCAAGATCATAGGAATATTTTGTTTGGATAGCCTTTGCCATTCAGTAATGTTGAGTCAGATCGTGTTGCAACGTGCAAATTTCGAACGAGCATGTCCAAATTAACAACGAGTGCACTCTTCTTATGCTTTTTAATTTCTCTTTATTAGAATGAATAATTTCATTTCCTAAATAATAATTATGTGCACATTAGGTTTTAGCACGGGCAATAATGATGATTATGTATCCCATGTTACAAAATTACCGATCTTAGATGACTACCCTGAAATTACATTCACCTAGATTGTAGTATTGGCTACAATCCTCAATGAGTCAAAAACACTCAAAATTCAAACACGAATAAGGAATCCTAGAAAATATTTTGCATCTTGATACGCTAGAATGTCAGAATCTAAGAGCAGTATTAGAGACGATCATGTCTACTTTCATCTAAAACACCCATTTCAATATCAGTCTGGGTTCGATGTAGATGTCGATCTTGTCAATGAATTTACAGATTGAGTATACAAGAACACATCATCCAGGGAAGGCAGGTATGTATTTGAAGTGATGCGTTAGAACTCTATAGCAAATTTTTATTTAATGAAATCGATATTGTTTTCTAATCACATACACCACTTGTCAGGAAATCTGCCTACACTGTAGCACATAACAAGATACAATATGAAAAGGATTTTGGTGTCTTAAGAGACAATAAAAGAGGTTGATTTCACATAGTTGTTCACGCTGGAAGGCTATGGGAAGATCAGGTATGCCTTTCATTATATACATATTATAGATATAAGTTTATTTGTCTCTTCTCATGCCTAGTTTATCTTTTGCTGTGCCTGTCTTTTAGAATTGAGCAGCTCTAATATAAATCTGGTATGAAATGATGTCTGATTTGGTATATATATTCACTCCATGAAAATAGTATTGCCCTCTGTTTTTGTTGCCTGAAATGAGTAAGTTTTGACATATAACTGATATACATACATCTTTATTGATTTTTAGTGTTCAATTTAAATATAATTTGTTATATAGATAGTTTCTTATGTGGTATTTTTTATTAGGCATTGTTTATTTTCTATGACTCGCATAAGTTTCATATATAATTAGTATAGAATTGGATATATTTCAGATATATCTAATATTTGGATTTTCTTTTTAAATTTTTTGGAGATGTGCAAGTGAAAGTTATACCTAATATATATACAGTTTTGGATTGATATTTATATGATATGTATTTGTTTATTTCTCTCCATTGTAATCAGTTGATGTGTAAATTGATATATATTAAGATTACATATACTGATGAGTTGTAGAAATACGACTCTCATAACGCTTGAAACAGAAAATTTTTGTGAGTTCTCAAGCAAACTTGCTATTTTGATGCTTATTTTTGTGATTTTTTAGGAAAAATGATGAAGGCACGGAGAAATGGGCGAACTTATGGAAAAAGGATAAAAAAAGAACAAAAAAATGGAGTCAAGTGTGGGCACACAGAAGCCTACACAACTCGTGTACTATTACACGGAACATGAGGCTTATCATGGCCTCACAATTGAAGGCGAGGCGATGCGAAATGGCTAAGACAGAACTCATGGCTTGTTAAATGAGTCATTTGGAGTGGCACAGGTCGTGCAATCGACCATCAAAGTGACTTGGAGGCGTCATCGTCGAAAGGCAAGCAAAATATGTTAAGGAAGGCCAAACGGAGCATTTCATGGATGCTTGTGAAAAGATGAGCAAGAAAATATTTTAAGGCGTGACAAACGGTCCGTTGCACGGACCGCCAAAACTCACACCACCCATTCAATAGCACGTGGAGTAGCAGTTCACCCATGTAGCTAAGTACGAACAAACGGATCATGTAGCATTCATACAACGTGTTACAGACCATTTATTGACCTATTGCCTTGCCGACAGGATTTTTCCTAATTTAATTTGAATTAGATTTTCTGTGTGTATATATAGCTATTTTGTTTCATTTTTAGAGTCTCGGACAGCTACAACTAGAAAACACTAAAAATATTATTTCTTAGAAATTTCACAAGATTTTGGGATTTTGCTTATCCAATTCAAGATTGTAACTTGTGGATTCATCGATTCTTCAATAGTAAGTCATTTATTATGAATTTCTTGTATCATTGTGAGTTTTCTTCCTTGAATATGTTAGCTAAACCCACAAGTAGAGTTGTAGGAACTATGACAAATTAAAAAAATACGCGAATATGGGGTAAATCTCGAGATTGATTAGCATATATATTATAATAATCTTCATTATAATTTCTTCCTTGATGAGTCGACGCATTAGGGTAAGGCTTTATTCTTTGCATGCTCAAAAGGGATATTTTGATTAGGAAAAGAGTTCTACGATGGAAACTCGGAGTTTTTAACCTAGTCTAAGTACTTGAGATCGAAAGATGAGAGTATTCTGGGATTGACAACAAGGGTTAGTACGTATACGCTCTGAGACCGAAAGATGACAAATGATATGCATCTAACAGGGACTGAGAGGTGAATTAGATATTACACAACTTGTTAGATCTTATATACATAAGCATGAACGAGTTCACTTCTAGATTTGACTATCGCATTAGATGTCATAGGGAATACAATCCTAGCTTCGTATAAATTTTTTGCAACCTTATCGTTCTTGCACTCATTTACTGCTTAATTTTAGTAACTTAGTTTGAAAAACCAAAACCCCCCATTTAATTTGTGCACGTTTGTTTTGGGAATAGATATTACATCTGAAAATGATGCTAATAGATATATTCTCACGCATTACCTGTGGGATCGACTTCAACTCTAGTTGAGTTCTATATTTGATCAATGATCGCTTTACTATTTCGTTTGGAGTGTAATATCAAATTTTGGTGTCGTTGCAGGGGAATACAGCGAAGTAATAGTCTATTAGTTTCTATTTTCAGTTTGTAATACTAGTCCCTAATTTTACTTTTGTTTCTTGTTTTTGATTCTTGGTAGGGAGGCGTTGCATGCCAAACACCCAAAGCAAGGGTGAAGCACTTGTTTCTTACGACCCCGAGCTTACTAAATCAATTCGTCGAATTCACTCTTGTTCCCTATAACCCCGAGCTTACTAAATCAATCTGCAGAATGAATGCCCAAGAACACAAAGCAGCTAGACTGAGAGAGTTGGCTATGAACCCAGCAGGTGGGGGAAACGAAGGTTTTGGTGACGATGACAATGCTAGAAATGAGGTACCACCGATAGCACTGCTTAGACAGGTGTCACTACCTGGTGTTAGACCCGAAGTGCCTTGGCCGCCCTAAGCAGTGAATGATGATGATGAGGGTGCTGGGACCACTATAGCAATTGTACTTTCCCCACTGCCTACAGGTGTTAAGTTCACTATCACTAGCACTATACTACAGATGTTATAGTTGAAAGGGTTGTTCAATGGAGCAACAACAGAGGATGCAAATTAGCATGTCCTAAACTTTCTAGCGACATGCCAGTCGTCTGAGATTCCTGGGGTCAGCTAGGAGGCAATTAGGTTGCAGTTATTCCCGTTGTCTCTTTCTGGTGGATCAACTAAGTGGATGAATGAGCTTCCATATGATTCAATCCGTACTTGGGGAGAGTTGAAGGAGGCATTCTTGGAGAGGTTCTTCCTCGCATCAAGGTAGCTGAAAATCACAAACGACATCGGGTCTCACAAGCAACTACCGACTGAAGACTTACGTGAGACTTGGGAGAGATTCGGCCAGAAGCTTAAGCAGTGCTCCGATCATCTCCTTACAGATGAGCATTTGAAGGTAGTCTTCTACAGGTCCTGCAACTGTGTGACAAAACTGATTATCGATGCTACTTGTGGGGGATCATACATGTCTAGGACTTTCTCAGACATAGTGGTGATCTTAGATCAAGTAGTCAAGAAAAATAGGGCATGGTACACTAGAGATGGAGATTATTCGGGGCTCATCTTTAAGATGACTATGGAGCAGCGTTGAAAGGAGGAGGAACGGGATCAAGACATAGTACACATGAAGACCCAACTGGACTTACTGGCAAAGCGGTTCCAAGATGGAGGTACTGGAAAGGTAAAAGCTATACACACAATGCCTAGGTGCAATGATCAAAAGTATAATTATGATGAGGAAGCGAACTTCTTAGGTAGTCGGGGGGTTACAGGCCATTCAACGTCGGCAACCACGGTTGGAACTATGGTCGTGATCAGAACTATCAAGGAAACTGGCAGAACAGAGATTGCTATAGGAATCATGAGCGTCAGAATGATGGTGGTGGAACCTCAAAATTAGAAGAGATGATGGCAAAGGTGTTTGACAAAGTTGAGTCCACTGAGGTAGGATGCAAGATATTAAAGGGGAGATAACCAATGTTTGACAGTTGGTTGACTCGCATTCCACATCAATCAAGCAACTATTGTAGCAGATAGGGCAATTGTTAGTAGCCATAAATTAAAGAAAAGTGGGGTCACTGCCGAGCGACACTATTTAGAATCCAAAAAATGATGGTCATTGTATGGGAGCAACCACGAGGAGCGATAAAGTACTCTCTGACCCTGCTGTACGTAGTAATGTAGGTCTGGATGAAACTACAGGCAAAATGCCTGACATGTGGAGGTGTATATCGATGAGTTGAATGAAGAAGTTGAGATGACGCCAGTAGAGCCTGAGATTGCTAAAAAGCCTGAGGTGACACCAGTAGTGACCCAAACTTTGCCAACCATTCCTAAGCCGCCACCACCATTCCCACAGAGGTTGCATAAGAAGGTTGAAGATAGCAAGTTTCAGAAGTTCTTATCCATGCTAAAAGAGATTTCGGTGAACATCCCTCTTGTGGAGGCACTTGAGGAGATGCCAAGCTATGCTAAGTTTATGAAAGACTTAGTGACTAAGAAGAGGAAAACCACGATCGAGCTAGGAAACAATCTCCACCATTGTAGTGTCATTGCCACAAGATCTTTTGTAGAAAAAAAGAAAGATTAGACAGCTTTCACCATCCCATGTACCATTGGAGCATTTGATTTCGCAAGAGCTCTCAGTGATGTGGATGCCAGCATCAACTTGATGCCATTGGCATTTTATAGGCAGTTGAGCTTAGGAGCCCCCCCCTCCCACTACAATGCGGCTACTCATGGCAAATAGATCGGTAAAGCGGCCTGTGGGGATTCTATGTGATGTGTTGGTTCATGTGGGTCACTTCAGCTTTTTGCAGACTTTGTTATTCTAGATCAGGTGGATCTTGAGGTTCCTATCATCCTTAGGAGACCATTTTTGGCTACTAGTAGGGCATTGGTAAACGTAGAGCAAGGGGAGCTGATGTTCAAACTTAATAGTGAAGAGGTGAAGTTCAGTGTGTGTGCTACAATGAAGGGACCTAAAGAGGTGGCGGTGATGTCTATCCTAGATGTTGAAGATGATTGCCTGTCTGAGATCCTACTAGAGGAAACAATAAGTGTGGACACATTAGCAGTGGTGTTGATGAACTTCCCAAATGATAATATTAGTAGGTGTGTAGCCATAGTGAATACATTGCAAGGTGGGGAAACTAGACCATTTATCCCTAGAAAGTTAGACTTAGATATGCAAAATAGGTCTACACCGCCTGTTGAACCAACCATCGAGGAGTCTCCAACTATGGAGCTCAAGGAGCTGCCTTAACACCTCAGGAATGTATTTTTGGGCACTAACACCACTCTTCCTATGATTGTAGCTACAGATCTTCATGAAAACCGGGTGAAGGCATTGCTGGGGGTCCTCCCAAAGTTCAAGCGAGCTATTGGTTGGACCGATGCAAACTTCATAGGGATTCCTTCAGGGATATGCACTCATAAGATAAAATTGGAGGATAACTGTGTCCCCAATATTGAGCATCAGCGCAGGATAAACCCACCTATGCAAGAGATGGTAAAAATGGAGATCATCAAGTGGTTGAGTGCTAGGTGATATACCCTATTTCTGACAGGAAATGGGTCAGTCCAGTGCAGTGTGTCCCTAAGAAAGAGGGCATGACAGTGATAGCCAATGACAAAAATAAGTTGGTCCCTTTGAGACCAGTGATTGGATGGCAAATGTGCATGGACTACCAAAAGCTGAATAAGTGGACCTTGAAGGACCATTTCCCTATGCCCTTCATGAACCAAATGCTAGACAGGTTGGAAGGTAGAGGGTGGTACTACTTCTTGGATGGGTACTCAGGCTATAATTAGATATCCATAGCCCTAGAGGATTAGGAGAAGACTACTTTCACCAACCCGTATGGGACTTTTGCTTTTCGAAGGATGCCATTCAGGGTATGCAATGCCCCAGCCATCATCCAGTGTTGTATGATGTCTATCTTCTCCAACATGGTTGAAGACACCCTCGAGGTTTATGTATAACTTCTCTATAATGGGTGACTCCTTTATTACATGTCTGTTGAATCTTAGCAGGGCACTACAACGTTATGAGGTAACTTGGTGCTAAATTGGGTAAAATGCCACATCATGGTCAAAGAAGGGATAGTTCTTGGCCATAATATTTTTAAGAAGGGCATAGAAGTGGATAAGGCGAAGATTGAGGTGATTGAGAAACTGCCGCCTCCCATATCTATAAAGTTGGTCCGGAGTTTCCTTGGTCATGCAGGTTTCTATCGCTGCTTCATCAAAGGCTTTTCCAAGATCGCACATCCTTTGTGTAATTTATTGGAGAAGGATGCAAAGTTATATTTTGGTGATAGTTGTAGATAGGCCTTTGAGACCCTGAAGCAGAAGCTGATTTCTGCTCCTATGGTGGTTGCACCTGATCAAACTACCCCATTTGAGGTAATGTGCGATACAAGCAGAATTATTATGGGTGTCGTTCTTGGACAGAAGCACAATAAGATTTTCCACCCTATTTACTATGCCAGCAAAACTCTCAACGATGCTTAAAAGAATTATACAGTGACTAAGCAGGAATTGCTGGCTGTGATATATGCATTTGATAAGTTCCAGGTATACTTATTGGGCACCAAATCAATAGTGCACACCAACCATGCAACCTTGAGGTATCTCATGGCAAAGAAAGACATTAAGCCCAGGCTGGTCAAATGGGTTCTCCTGCTGTAGGACTTTGACTTTAAGGTCTTAGATAGAAAAGGATCAAAGAACCAAGTAGCAGACCACTTGTCCAGATTGGAGCATGAGCCAATACTGAAGGATTGGTTAAACATCGATGATTCCTTTCTCGATAAGCAGGTATTGGCAGCTTCTGTTCACCTCATGCCAGAAGGCCTTAACCCTCACAAGAGAAAAATGTTTCTTTTTGATGTGCGCAGGTACTTCTGGGATGACCCATACTTATTCAGAACATGTACTAATGGGGTTATCAGGCGATGCATTCCAGAAGATAAGATGTTGAGTATCATGGAGGCCTGTCACTCATCCTCAAGGGGGGGGGGTCATCATGGTGGTGCCAGAATGGTGAAGAAGATTCTCCAATGTGGGTACTACTAGCCCACCATCTATTAAGATACCCATAAGTTAGTTCTTGGGTGTGACCAGTGACAGCGACAGGGCAACATCTCAAAGCACCAAGAGCTGCTAATGGCCCCGATTCTTGAGGTGGAAATTTTTGACATCTGGGGCATCGACTTCATGGGACAATTTGTGAGTTCGTATGGAATGAAGTACATCCTGGTGGTGGTGAACTATGTCTCCAAATGGGTGGAGGCAGTTGCATTACCAAATAATTAGAGCAAGAGTGTTATTTTATTTCTAATGCGGAACATCTTTTCCAGATTTGAGACACCTAGGACTATCATCAGTGAGGGGAATTATCGCTTCTCCAGTAAGATTTTCCATACAATACTGGCAAAATATGAAGTACGACAACATAAGGTTACCATACCCTATCACCTGCAGACTAGTGGCCAGGTTGAAGTGTCAAACAGAGAGATCAAGGAAATCCTGACCAAGTCTGTAAATGCTACCCGAATAGATTGGGCAAGGAAGCTAGATGATGCACTTTGTACCTACAAGATAGCTTACAAGGCCTCTATTGATATGTCCCCATATCAGTTGGTGTTTGGTAAAGCCTGTCATCTACCCATGGAGTTAGAGCACAAGGCATTCTGGGCTTTGAAGAAGCCCAATATGAATTAAAAGGAGTCTGCTAACTTGAGACTTGACCAGCTCAATGAGTTAGACAAGTTTTGCCTCCGCACATATGAGAGTGCAGCACTGTACAAACAAAGGATGAAGGTCCAGCATGATAGGCATATTGCCCGACGGACCATTGGTATTGGTGACAAGCTCTTACTGTACAACTCTAGGTTGAGACTCTTCCCAGGTAAGCTCAAGTCAAGGTGGTCTAGCCCATACACAATTAACCAAGTGTTTTCCCATGGTGCAATTAAGTTAGAAGTAGAAAATGAGGATCGATTCAAGGTAAATGGGTAGAGAGTGAAGCAATATGTGGGTGCAGTAGAAGAAGCCTTAGTGACTGAGGTCTTGTTCCTTGACGAAGTTTGAGTAATCAAGACAATACATTGTGTCGATGTTAAATCGAGCGCTCCATGGGAGGCAACCCATGCACTGAAATTATTAAAAAAAGCTTTAATTTATATGTCATGCATATTTTTTGTTTTTGATTTGTGTGTTCAGGTGAGTATAGAGACTATTTTGGAGTTCGTGAGTGCACAAATAGTGGAAGACATATCTTGAGGCCGAAATACCCCATTCGCATTAAGCCAATAATTTGCCAAGTGTTTCCATACAACCCAAATACATGGGTTGTGTCACATATAATGGCTCATGCAAGGAGCCATCTGATGATTGTATGGATGTAACTGGTAAGCATGCAGAAAATACAAGTGTAGTCTCACAGGGGGCTTACACAGCCCGTCAGCAGTTACGACCTATGACATAGTGCCATTATGCTCATATATGTCAAGTATTGGTACACAGACCAACTAACGGTCCGTGCCATTGAAATGGCCCATTGGAGCATCATCAATAGTGAAGTGCCAGGTAAGTACAAAGTGATTGAAGGTGGAACAGGAAGTCTAAATGGACTATAACATGTGTCACGGGTCGTGAGGCCGCCCGTGTGGTAAGCTTTGACCAATCAAACATGGTTGACCAAGGGTTTTCAAAACCCTTTCCTTTGTCCCACCTATTCACTACCAAACTCCCTATTCTCTATCTATCTCATGGCTCCCTCCCCTTTTCTCACACCTTCTCTCTTAAAACCCCAACAAATTACTATCTTATTTGTGATAATTTGTAGTTTAATCTAAGTGTGGCTCTCAAGTTTTCAAAGAAAGTCTTCTTCTTCTTTGCTATTTATCAAGTAAGAACTAAATTCTCTATTTTCTAATGTTGATTTTTGTGATGGCATGTGTAGATCTTAGTCAAAGATTAGCTCTTTCTTGATTTAAAGCATCATAATTTCCATTATTGATGTTAGATGTGCATGTGGTGGTAAAAACTACCATTGTTGAGTTCTTAAGGCCTCAACTATGAAAGTGATTATTTTAGGTGCTATTTTGCATGATTTTTTGGGGAAATTGACTTATGTAAACTATTGTGTTGATTGAATTAAGATTAAGGGGGATAAAATTGCATTAGCTTATGTGTATGAGCATGAAAAGTCAAAGATTGGGCAAAGGGGTGTTGGACGGCCTTCTGCACAGCCTGTGTCATGTTTCATGGACTATGTAATGGCCCGTAATACATCACTGGCCAACTTTCATGACCAAGTCCCCTTTGACGGGGCCTTTTATGGATTGTGTCTCATTAAACGGGTCGTGTGGTGTCCCGTTGACCCTGTTCCACCTGCATTATTTTACATAGGTTGCATTTAATTTTTAAGTTGTATATGTTTTTAAGTTCAATGGCCCTATGATAGATTAGGTGATGCTATTCTTAAGGGTTATTGTCACCTTTATGGCACAGGGAAAGTCTGAGTACTGGTTAGTGCATCAACCTACATGTGCAATATTTTCTAATAAAGTGTATTCATATGTGGGACTTGCAGGTACTATGGTGCCACATCGCAGCTTAGTCAGACATAGTGATAGGGACAAGCCTGTGTCATGCCTCCATGACTCCCCAACTATATCATCGAGTAATTAGGTTGGGAGTGGCTCAGATGATGACTTCTCCAGTGGGTCCGAAGTTCGCTATATAGGTAATGTCTCCCCCCACTCTCCTCGTACTACATGGGCTCGTGCATTAGGCTGTCGCAGAGCTCTCAAGTATGAAGAGGGGGTTCTTTCCACGGGAGTTGAGGAGGAGGCAGCTGTCCTAGAACAGATGAACACTTTGGACCAGGATGAGCAGGGGCAATCTCCGGAGGCTGAGGGTCATGATACTGAATAGCAGGCGAATGAGGTCTAACTCTGGGACAATGATGATGAGGCCATTCATTTTGCAGTCTCCCGAACAACAAACCTCAAAACTGTCAGGGCACTTATTGTCTTTCTGAGGGGCAAGTGGACAGTCTCAGGCACTAAGGATATCTACACTAATAGACTTACAAAATGTTCCGAGGGGTTCAAACAACGACTGGTCCTTCCAGAGGTTCGTGTAATCACTGACCAACTAGATAGAGTTTTGAAAATCAGGGATACTTTTAACTCATATAAGTTCAGTTGGATGGCATAGCCACCAGGGTACTATAGGTCCGCCATTGTTGAAGAGTTCTATTATAACTATACCATTAGTCTACTGAACTCGGTGGAGGGTACCCAATTAAGAAAAGGCAAGAGACTGGTCACCTTTACTAAGCCCCCATGGTCACATGTAATGATACGTGGTACACGAGTGAATATATCAAAAACCACCAATAACTAATTCCTATTTGGTCCAAATTACCAAGCTTCTCTAGATGCCCAGTTCATGGATAGACACGTGCAAATTATAAATGCGGTGCAGATGTCTGATTCATCATCTAGGGTCTCACTATTGGGATGGATCGTAGAGTGAATAGCCATTCGGGGGGGCGAAGGCGCCTTGGGTTACAAACTCCAAGTGTCCTATAGCCAAAGCATCATTGACATTTGATGCAAAATTTTGGTGGTCGATGGTGCGGGCCAGGTTGTAACCCATAGGAAATAATAACCTACTACAGCCTTCACATACTTCTCTGATAGCATGCCTGATGTCTAGATACAGAGTAAATATGGGTCAAATTATTTCTTTCAAGATATGGGACCGAGATTTATCTAAGAGAGCTGGCATGGCCTTTCCGTGCCTGGTTTGTGCTCTTTGCAAATACGCTGGTGTTCCTACTACTCATTTTTTGGACAAGAAGATATGTCCTAAGGGAGTAACCAACATTACCCTGATTAAGGATGTCCAAAACCCTCACATGAAGAGCAGAACACGTGCATTAGGGGGTCGACAAACTTCCCATCTGCACCTCCACAACAACCCTTGCCATTTAAGCACTACACCACTGCCCCACCATCAGGCATGGTTTCTGAATGGCCCAATGGTAGTGGTGTAGCTCCTCCAGTTCAGCAAGGGTATGCATATGTGCCCTATGAGTTTTTGGCCAAATTGGTGGCGAGCTAGCGGCAGACACGCGCTATTATTGACAAAATTATAGAGAATATTTCGCAGGTGGACCAGTCCCATTCGCAGCGGGTGGTAAACCAACATAACGATGCCCTTCTGAGCCAAATTGTCACTTTGCAAAGCCTAGTCAGCATATTGGAGGGATGCTTCTATAGCATGTTAGGGAGTATGACTGGGGATGAAATGAAGGATCTGGTACAGATAGTGAATAGTATGAAGACTCAAATTGCTAAGATGAATGTACAGTACCAGGCCTCTGCACTAGCCCCGCCTCCAGAGTCATGGATGAACCTATTCAATGTCCTTGCACTGCCTATTCTGGATGAGATATAGGGTGTTTCACGTACCCCATCTGAGGCACCCACGCCACCTACTGATCAGCTCAGGAGAAAGGACAAGGGGAAGCGACGCGGCCACCAAAAGAGTCCTCCCTCTGATCCACAAAAGGAAGAAGATCGATAGATGTGCAAGGCCATCTGGGGCCAGCACCAAGCAATAGTTGAATGTTTAGAATAAGAGTGGCTAGTTGCATAGGCAACACAGGTAGAGCCTCCGGTATGTTCTATCCCTTGATTGTTCATTAACTTGTGTTATAATGTAGTGAGGGCACTACTTTGTATTTTTTGAGGGGGTGGGGTATCCTACCACTTGAGAGTTTTTTTTTGGCCATGTTTCTTTTCTCTCAAATGTATTATCTAGTAGAAATAGCATGTTTAAGTCATAATATTTGTGTAAATATATGTTTTTACATAAGTCTAGGGTAGCCCTTGTGTTGATCTTTGCGGTGTTCCATATTGACAATGCTAAGTATATATGTGCTTGCATCTCATCCTGACTAACTTGGATGATTGCTAGTAAGCATTATATGTGTATGGTTGGTATTTTGATGAATAAAGTAGGCCTGTGTTATTTAGTACCAATTAGTGTAGAAGATGTGTCATGTGTGTGAGCTAATTGCATAATTCAGTCAATGTACTTGTGAGATAGAACTTGCCTGGTTAGTCCCACTAAAATAATTGAATGACTGAATTAGGATGAGATCTTAGGCCATTGTTATTGAATAGTCACTTAGCCAAAAAGATTGACCAACCAAATGAAATTGTCCCTTTGAACCAAAAGTGAGTCTAAATAGACCTATTTCTTTCTAATCACCCAAATACACCTCCCCAATCTATATGTTGATCTCTGTTTTGGCCTTGGTCTCTACAACGACATTGTTAACCTCTACCTCAAGCAAAAGCCTTAGTTAAGGGTGGCTTATGTTAGACATGGTCCTTTAGAAAAAGATATTGTGAACCTTGACCCAAGCCAAAGTCTTAAGTTGAGGGTGGCTAGTGTAGGATGAATAGAAAAATGAGTGTGAAAAAGAATAAAGTGATAAAAGGAGAAAACGAAATGGGTTGTGATCGTAAGCAAATCAATGAGTGAAAAAGAAAATAAAAATAAGTGAATGACCACAAAAATCACTTCCTGTAATATAAAAAGTGGGAAAAATAGGGGCAAGAAAAGTTGGTGACCAAAAAGCAAATGGCTGAGGTGAAGTAAGTGTCTGGGTGAGGCCATTTAGTCACTTTAATCCTAAATATACCTCACCTGAGCTCGAGCCTATGCTACAAGCTGAAAAAGTCCTAATATGATCCTAAAAAGGCCATTTAAGAGTTAAGATGGTGAAAATAAGGGCAAATTTATGATCGATATGGGTGTGTCCACTGAAAATCATTTTTAAGAGTGAGTGACTACATTCCAGTCTGTGTTTTACATGTTTACCTTGAGTGTGAGACTTCTTTATGGTAAGGGCACTATCTTTTGTATTAATTGGTTGCTAACTCAATTGGGGTATCTTTGTTCCTGATTATATGTCGATGGACCATGAATGCATGATGTTTGCCTTAATCTTTGTGGGTCCGTTTGGGGTGTGAGCATATTCTTAAACTTGTTAGCGGGGCATATGTATTGAAAAAAATTTTGAGTGTCATCCATATTCTGAGTGAGCACTTGTGTGTATGCCTTGTTTGGTTGAGTCACTATTGCTTGAGGATAAGCAATCATTATAAGTTGAGGGTGTTGATGAGTCGTAAAAATACGACTCTTATAATGCCTAAAATAGAGGTTTTTTGTGAGTTCTCAAGTAAACTTGTTATTTTGATGTTTGTTTTTGTGATTTTTTAGGAAAAATGACGAACGCACAAAGAAATGGGTAAACTTATATAGAAAGGATAAAAAGGAACCAAAAAAATGGAATCAAGTGTGGGCACACGAAAGCCTACATGGCTTGTGTACTGTTACACAGATCGTGAGGCCCATTATGGCCTCACACTTGAAGGCGTGGAAACACAAAATGGCTAAGGCAAGATTCATAGCTCGTTAAACAAGCTATTTGGAGTGGCACGGGTCATGCAATCGACCATCAAAGTAACATGGAGGCATCACCATCCAAAGGCAAGCAAAGTATATTAAGGAAGGCTAGACGGAGTGTTTCATGGATCTTGTAACCAACCATGGTCCGTGACATGGAGGTGTGTTAAAAGACTAGCAAGAAAATGGTTTAAGGTGTGGCAAATGGTCTATTGCACAGATCGTCGAAACTTACACGGCCCATTCAACGGCATGTAGAGTAGCAGTTGACCCATATAACTATGTACGACAAGACAGACCGTGTAACGGTCCGTCCAACGTGTCACAGATCATTTAGTGTCCTGTTGCCTTACCGATGGGATTTTTTCTAATGCAATTTGGATTAGATTTTCTGTGTATATATATAGTTATTTTATTTCGTTTCTAGAGTCTTGGACAGCTAGAGCTAGAAAACACTAAAAAATATTATTTTCTTAGAGATTTCACAATATTTTGGGATTTTGCTTATCAAATTCAAGATTGAAACTTGTGGATTCATCAATTCTTTAATAGTAAGTCATTTATTATGAATGCCTTATATCATTGCGATTTTTTTCCTTGAATATGTTTGGTTAAACGCTCAACTAAGATTGTGGGAACCATGACAAATCAATACGATAGGCGAATATAGGGTAAATCTAGAGATCAATTAGCGTATATATCGTAGTGATCTTCATTATAATTTCTTCCTTGATAAGTCGACGCATTAGGGTAAGCCTTTATTCTTTGCATGCCCGAAAGGGATGTTTTGATTAGGTAAAGAGACCTATGATAAAAATTTGGGGTTTTCAACCTAGTCTAAGTACTTGAGACCGAAAAGGGTGCATAAATAGAAGAAAAACCTTCAACAAACCTCCTGTAATAGCCTACCAAGCCTAGGAAGTTTCAAACTTTTGTGGGCGTCGTTGGTCTTGGCTATTCTTTCACAACTTCTATCTTCTGTGAATCAAACCTTATTCCATCATAATATACAATATGACCCAAGAATGCCACTGACTTTACCCAAAATTCACATATAGAAAATTTGGCACACAATTGTCGATCACGAAGAACCTGTAGCACCTGCTGTAAGTGATCTGCGTGGTCCTCTTCTGATCTTGAATATACCAAAATGTCATATATAAATACTATCACAAATACATCCAAGAATGGTTTGAATACCATGTTCATTAGATCCATAAAAACCGTTGGTGCATTTGTTAGCCCAAATGACATAACAAGAAATTCAAAGTGACCATAGCACGTTGTGAAAGCTGTCTTGGGTATATCTTTCTCCTTCACCCTCACTTGGTGATAACCTGATCTCAAATCAATTTTTGAAAAGGATTTGGCACCCTGTAACTAATCACATAAGTCATCAATCTTGGGGAGGGGATATTTATTCTTAATTGTCACCTTATTCAATTATCGATAGTTGATGCACATTTTCAATGTGCCATCCTTTTTGCGTACAAATAACATTGGTGCACCCCAGGGGACTAGGTCTTATAAAACCCTTATCTAGTAAATCTTTTAATTGCTCTTTTAATTCACGCAATTCTGCTTGGGCTCTATATGGAAGGATAGAAATAGGTTGAGTTCCTAGAAGTAAGTCAATACCAAAATCTATTTCTTATTTAGGAGGAAAGCCTGGGAGTTCTTTAGGGAACACATCAACAAATTCATTCACTACTGGAACTGACTGAAGAGTTGGTGATTTGGTCTCCATATCTTTTACACTAACTAAATGACATATATACCCATTGGATATCATCTTTCTGGCCTTACAGTAAGGGATAAACTTCCCCTTTGGTGCCCCAATATTGCCTTTCCATTCAAGAACTGCCTTATTTGGAAAGTGGAAATAACTCTCTTAGTTCGGTAATTCA
>JAOTQJ010149091.1:5872-21607 GCA_025642045.1 Solanum sejunctum
GGTTGGGTGATTTGAAGTTGGATAAGTGGCTATGTTAGGACAAGATCTGGTTATGGAGGCTTTTGAGAATGTTAGGATGACAAGGGAAAGGTTGAAGATGGACCAAAGTCATCAAAATTCCTATGTAGATGAGAGGAGAAAGGATCATGAAACAAAAGTGGTGATTGGGGCTATTTGAAGGTTTAACTCATAAAAAAAGTGGTTTGCCGCAGTAAAGAGGGAATTGAGTTCACGTTTGTGAGTCCTTATAGAATGTAGATGGAGGTTAGTAGGGTTGCATAAGTCCAATGTGTAATGATATACTATGAGGCTTGTTTAGGGTTCCTTTGGGTTCCCCATTCATTGATCACGTCTAGGCCCTACGCATGGGTCAAGATAATTGTAATTAGGGCAACGCCTTGGGTTTGTCTCTTTTTTTTTGTGTGTCACAAGGCATTAATTAGTGTATACAATACATGGAGTATATGAATGTTGGTGTTTTGTAAGTATTGTAATCGCATATTCCTATATATAATTTCTCTTTTCTATTTGTGTTACTAATTTTCTAGGACTGAAAATGTAATACCTTGAAAATTTCTAAACTAAGATTCAAACTTTACTCTTATGTGTATGGGATCATATGGAGTTAATCCAACCTTGAATATATGTCATAACCCTGGAGGATACCCTAGACATGACCAGCACCCAGAGACTATTGCTAAGGCCCCAGCGAACCACTTGACCTCATCATATTCATTCAATCAAATAACTCAATACAATCAACGGAATTTTAAGGAAAATAATGGGCACATCTCATGTAATCTCAAAATAATATCGCTAAATAAAAGGGCTAGTAGAAAGAACTAGTTCAACAAGTCTTTACATCAACCTTCAACTCTAGTCTATAAAACCTCTATCACTATCAAGCAGTGCAGATAAAAGACCCATGGCTACCTCAAATCCAAATATAGCTTATCAAATCTAATTCTAAAGCAAGATAAAATAAATATAATGAATTCTCCGAAGTAAGGGAGGCCCACATATCAGGTGAACATCTCAGATCCTCAGTAATGCGCATATTGACAAACCCTAACACATGTATCTGCATCATGAAATGATGTAGCGTCGAGTAGCATTAGTACGTAGAATGTACGATATGTAAAATAGATGAATGAAACAAAAACATGTAGTCATAATATGGAAATAACATAATTCAGAATAATAACCAATTTGAATGTCAATTGTCTATCTAAAGAAAGATTAAAAAGTAGACAAGTGACCAATCAACCAAGTCAATCCTTATTAACCAAATCATCCTCATCTCAAAGGAACTCAACTTAATTCATCTCATCTCATCTCGACTCAGACTACTAAATATGAGAAATTTTTGGGAATTTCTTTTATCGAACAACAATAACTTATGATCCAGTAATTGTACAACATTTTGCCGGTGTTGCCTCGAACGTCCTATACTTGCCAGCTAGAAAATGGATCGAAACCATAATGGGCAATACAAAATGGAAATAGCAATCTACAATCCTCTATTGTTTCAGGGACTTCTATCTAGAGGGAATCCCAATAAAATGTAGTGGTTCTAATACTCAACTACGCTTGGCTACATAGTTAAAAAGTGTGAGTTGGTTTTACTCTTACCCATTTCAGTGCCCGATACTCCTCCAAAGACTTAATGATCATAAGACAAACTATCTCAATCAAACCATCTCAATTAACCTCATGGAGGCACTCATTATTAGATTAGTCTCATAGAGACTCTTATCATCTCATCTATCAAGATCTCAATCAATAGCCTAAGGCTTAAGACAATCATTATGGAACAATCAAATGGACAAATCATTAAAGATCATTTATGGGTACTCATAGGACTTCTAAGTTCTATCAACTCATTATCATTCTCACATCACAATAACAATCGACATTCTCAAATCAAGGCTCTACACTTAATCCCTAGGTTCATTCATGCATGCTTTCCGAAATTAACATGTAGGGTTATACAATATCTCATGAAAATTATTCAATTCAAGAAATCAAGTTTATGATAATCATCAACATACAATATTATATGTAATTAATATAATTTTTAAGAAAATCTTCAAGAAACCATTCAACTATCATGTGTGGGCACTTATCAACTCTCAACTCATCTATGATCATCTATGGGGCACATGGGAGAACAATCTCATGCTTTCCTTTAGACTTACATACCTTGTGTGAAGATTTACCAATCAACCATCAAGAATTTTTCCCATGAACTCTTCAATCTCACATTCCTTTTCTCTTCTCTCAAACCCTAGTTTTCTTCAATGACTTAGAAAGTACATAGAATGGGGCTTAAAACCCTTTTATGCTATAAATGACCAATTTTAATCATGTTTTGAGTTTAGGAGAGGTTGGGAAATATGAGTTTAGGAGGTGTTAGTAAATGTCTATAATGGCCCTCAAGAATTTAAGAAAGTTTTCCCAGTCTAGAATAGCTGGTCAACGATGCGAACCTGTCGTGCCTATGTATATTTTTCTCAAAAATTTTTTATCAAATGTATTTTTCCAATCCCATTCAAACAATTGAAAAAAAAGTCTAGGTCTGCTACAGAGGTGTAATGCGCCTATGTCACACAGAGATAATGTTTTTTATTTTTGGATCAAAAATTATCTTTTGATTCGATTGCTCTAGATATTCAAATGAGACCACTTGCCTACTCAATTTTTTATGTTGATCGCATATCCACTCTCAGATATGCCACCTGAGCATGAAAAGATGCGTTACACGCATCTCTCTCCTCTAGGGGTATTTTGCTATTTTTATCGAGACTTACATCATCTCCCCCTTGGGATCATTCATCCTCAAATGATGAGTAAAGGGGGATACCAAGGCACGAATAGACTCTAGACTCATATGCATACTTACATCAATCAATTAAACTCTTGATTCCTCATCAATCTCAACAATCTCCATCAGACTCAAGAATAGACATATCAACTCTAGAATAGATCAATAATATTAAATTAAGGGTAAGGAAATTACCTTCGACGTTCTCATCTATTGACATGAATAGTTGCGGATATTTTGATCTCATCTGTTCCTCAGCTTTCCATATTGCTTCCTCAATGAATTAATTTCTCTATAGTACTTTGACTGAGGTAATCTCTTTGGTTCTCAATGTGTGAACATGACAATCAAGGATTTAGATCAGAATCTCTTGGTAGGAAAAGCTACCCTGTACTCCAATACTGTCAATAGGGATCATAAATGTAGGATCACCCAAACACTTCTTCAACATCGAATCATGAAATATATGGTGCATTGCGTATAACTCAGAAGGAAACTATGATTAGAAATCAACCTACCTAATATTTTTCACAATATGATAGGGACTAATATAATGAGGACTTAATTTTACCTTCTTCCCAAAACTCATGACACCTTTCGTAGGTGACACTTTCAAGTACACCCAATCATTTACCTCAGATTCTAAGTCTCTTTTCCTTACCTCGATATAAGATTTCTGGTGACTCTTGCAGTCTTCAAACTTTCTTTAATGACCTTAACTTTATCCATTGATTGATGGACAATGTTAGGCCTAACCAACTCAGTTTCTAAAACCTCAAACCACCCAATTGGTGATCTATATCTCCTCCCATCAAAAGTTTCATAAAGGACCATCTGAATGCTCTCATGATAACTATTTTTATATGCAAATTCAATTAATGATGTAGGTGATCATCCAATTTCCTTTGAAATCAAGAACATAGTCTCTCAAATATCCTCTAACATCTGAATTGTATGCTTTACCTGGCCATTTGTCTGTGGATGAAAGGGTGTACTCAAATTCATAGTAGTACCCAATTCCTTCAGATTGGGAGGTAAATTGAGCTCCTTTGGGTTCCCATGCGACCTCACATTCTTCTGGATGCGCAATTTGGCATACTTCTCTATAGTGTTGGTTGTCTTAACTGCTAAGAAGTGAGCCAATTTAGTCAACCTATCCATAATCACCCAAGTTGAATCTTATTGCTTTCAAGGCCTCAGTAGACCAGTAATGAAGTCCATGTTCATCATCTCCCAATTCCACTCAGGGATCTCAAAATTCTTAGCTAATCCACATGGTCTTTGATGCTCAACTTTAACTTGATGGCAATTCGGGCACTCTGATATGAACTCTGAAATATCCATATTTATTTCACTCCACTAATAGATTTCTCTTAAGTTATGGTATATCTTGGTAGAGCCAGGATGAATGAAATATCTAGAACTATTTACATTATCTAGAATCCTATCTCGAACACTATCAACACCCAAAACGCACAATCTACTCTGGTATCTCAACACTCCATCTCCCCCTTTGGAGAAGACCATCATATTTTGTTTGTGGATAGCCTCCTTTAATTGAAGTATGACAAGATCTAGGCCTCACTTTTCCTTCACCTCTGCAACTAAGTATGATGCAAGTCCATTCTGAACATTTACTCCTCCCTCATCATTCTTCTTAAGTTGCACTCCTAATGAGACAACCGATGCACTTTCTTAGCTAGCTCCTCCTTTTTCCTTCCTCGACATGGGTTGTGCTACCTATTGACAACCTACTAATAATATCATCAACAATGTTAGCTTTACCTAGATGTAGAAAATGCTCATATCATAATACTTGAATAACTCCAAGCATCTCCTCCATCATAGGTTGAGCTCTTTCTGACTAAAGACGTACTGCAAGCTCTTGTAATCAGTGAACACATACATATATACTCCATACAAGTAGTGGCGCCAGATTTTATGTGCAAATAGCACTACTGCCAACTTAAGATCATGGATGAGATATGAAACGACCCTAATTTTCATATATCTCAAAATCCATGCATGATTTCGAAAATTCAACTTCATGGTATTGATTAAGGGGCAAAATTGAGTGGAAAATGGGGTCTAACCCCAATTTTAGAACCTCTTTGTAATTTTGTGGGAAGTTTTCTTGTTCGGTCCATAACTTTTGGGTCTTGGGCCTAAGTCTTCCTACGCGTGAATATACTTATACTTATCCATATTTCACCTTCATATAATATAAGACATTCTCCAATACTCTCCCAAAAACTTAGACAAAAATTTCAGCCAAAATTCAAGTGCCTAAACTCATTCTGAATCTTAAGGATTTCACTCAAGCTTCAAGTGTCCATTTCCGATCTTCATCAAGAATTCTCCTAAAGTCAAGGTATGGGCATTTCAACTATTAGGTTGTTTAACCCATAGTGGACAAGCTTTCTTTTTACCTAAATTACATATTTCTAAGTTGATTTTACTTATTGATCTTTTATTATGAATTTGACTGTGAACTTTGTTGGGCTTTTGTAAAATTATGACTATTTAAACATGTTTTAAGCTATGAATCTTTGATATATCTTGAGATTTAATGAAGGGTTTTGAAGTATATTGCCTGAGGGTATTACTAAGTGTTGGTGGTTGGTTTTACATTAAGTTTTCTTTTATGATATTACTCTTGAATTGCACGATTTTACACTAACATTACACACCTACTAAGTGTTTGATAAAATATCCGATTAATGCTTTTTGAGTTATTGAAGGCCGAATGTATGGTATATGAGTTTAGTGACTTTGTTATGATGAAAGAGATGTGTATATGTGGTGATATCATGAATAGAATCTATAGTGTTGAAAGTTGGTCAATTGCCTCGCTCGGGAGATGGTAGGCCCTTGCAACCATGTTGGGGGGTTTGTATCTCAATTGCCTCGGGAGGTACTAGGCTTGTGCAACCATGCTTGGAGGGGGGTTATACCTTAATCACCTCACCAAGGAGGTGGTAAGCCTTGATTACTAATGATGGCCTCTTCCTACACATGTAAACTATTCAATATAAGCATGTTTTACTACAAGCATTGATCATGCATGCCATATTGCTATATGCTCATTTATTACATAAATATTTATTTCGATTATGTTGCCTATCTCTTGTTGCATTGCATCCTATATACTTAGTACATTCAAATGTACTAACATATACTCCATGCCTACATGATATTACCATGTAGGAACCAGCGCTTCACTTGATCCTCCTCCTCCAACATATGGCTAATACAATCCCCCTACTGAGCAAGTTGGTGAATCCTCTATTTTGGGGACAATGTCTTTGAAATTATGGTATGTATAAAGACTCGCTTTCCTTTTATTGTATGCTTTGACTATGAGGGTGAGCCCAGTTGCTTGTCTTATCCCCCACTAAGTTCTATGTTTAAAGGTGTTGTTGGACAAGTTATGTAATGATGCTATGAACTTTGACTCCCTTAACTCTTTGACATTTATGATATAAAATATGTCCCTTAGCCCCGTGTTCCCTTTTTACTCTTTTGTTGTTATTTAATTGCTTCCGCGACCAAAGATGTGTAATGATATGTTATGAGGCTTGATTGGGGTTCCTTTGGGTTACCCATTCATCGTGTCACATTTAGGCCCTAGTGTTGGGTCATGAAAAACTTAGTATCAGAGCACTAGATTGTTAGTGGTCTTTAACATCCAACATACCGCGTCGATTAGAGTCTTATTCATGCTTGTGTTGTGTGCTACAACTATGAGTAAGAGGCTATGAGATGTTTTTGAAAATGTTTCCCTTCTTCTTACTCTATGTCATGCTATAGAAGTTAAGTAAAATTTTCCCATAATAATTGTTCCTTGATGTGCAAGATCATGCCTAATATAAGAAAAAGAAGAGCTCGCACACCCGAGGAACAACTACCACATGGAGAGCTCCAGGATGCTCTCACCTTGCTAGCTCAAGTTATGGCTAACAAAGCCAAAGAAGGGGCCGAAGTCTCATCATGCTTCTATTTTGGCATCTTGGGTGAGAGACTTTATGAGGATGAACCCGCCAAAGTTAAATGGGTCTAAGGTGGATGAAGACGCTCAAGATTTTATTGATGAGGTATACAAAGTATTCGCTATCATAGGTTTGAGGCCGAAATAGAAGGTGGAGTTGATGGCTTATCAACTCAAGGGATTGTCCCAAATATTTTACACTCAATGGTAGGAGGAGAAGGGGAACAACAGTGTGGTTCTTTGGGAGGAATTTAAGGTGGCTTTCCTCAGTAGGTTCTTTCCTATTGAGCCTACAGAGGCCAAAATGATGAAGTTAATGAATTTAAATTAAGGGTCTATAAATGTGAGGGAGTATGCCCTCAAGTTCAACCAACCCTCTAAATATACTCCATACTTGGTTGCCAACTCGAGCTTTTGTTAACGACTATCTAAAGGTCCAAGGTGATGGTGGAATAGGTCCTAATGCTATGTGGCCATAATATGGTATGGGTCATGGTGGCTCACACTTGAGGGCTACTAATGCTTGCTATAATTGTGGGGAAGTAGGCCATAAAATAATAGATTCTCCTCATAACCAGAACAAGGGTAAGGATGTTCATTCACAAGGCAAGGGTGCAAATGCTTTTCCTTTGGAGAGAAGGCCTACAAGGTGGTGCCCCAAGGCACAATCGGTTCTATGCTCTTCGAGGGAGGCAAGGGGTAGATGAGGTGCTTGATGTCATCACTAGTATGTTAAAAGTCTTTAATTTTTATGTGTATGCATTGATAGATCCGGGTGCCACTCTTTATTTTGTTACTCTATTTGTTGTCAACAAGTTTCATGTTAGGTAAGTCTTATGAGGTTTCTACTCCTGTTGGTGCATTTGTTTTTTCTAGAAAGGTCTATAGAAATTGTCCAATTTGCATTTTGCATAAAATATTTCCTTGCGATCTTGGTGAGTTAGATATGGTGAATTTTGATGTCATTCTTGGGATGGATTGGTTGCATGCATGTTATGCCTCTTTTGATTATAGAACCCATAGGGTCAAATTTCAATTTTCAAATGAACCCATCTTTGGGTGGGAGAGTCATGATATGGTTGTCCAGGGTAGGTTTATCTCTTGCATTAAAGCCCAAAGGATGATCTCTAAAGGGTGTCTTTATCATCTTGTGAGGGTTACTAATGTGGAGCCCAAAGTCCTTCCTATAAAGTCAGTTCTGATGGTGAATGAGTTCCTTGATGTCTTTCCTAATGACCTTCCAGTGTTTCTCCTAAAAGGAAAATAGATTTTAGTATAGACCTCCTTTTCGATACTCAAACCATTGCTATTCCCCCTTACCTTCTAGTGTTTCTCCTAAAAGGAAAATAGATTTTAGTATAGACCTCCTTTTCGATACTCAAACCAATGCTATTCCCCCTTACTGTATAGCCTCGACAGAGTTAAAGGAGTTGAAGGAGCAATTGAGGGATTTATTGGAGAAGAGTTTTATTAGGCCTATCCAATCGCCTTGGGGTGCACTAGTGTTGTTTGTGAAGAATAAGGATGGTCACTTAGAATGTTTATTGACTACCGACAAATTAATTGGGTCACTGTGAAGAATAAGTATCCTCTACTAAGGATTGATGATCTATTTGACCAACTTCAAGGGGCTATCCACTTCTCTAAGACGATCTTCGATCGGGGTATCATCAAGTGAAAGTGAGGAGTGTGATATTCCCAAAATGGCCTTCTGGAATTGGTATGGGCATTAAGAGTTTTTGTTATGTCTTTTGGGTTGACTAATGCACCAGTTATCTTCATAGATCTTATAAATAGGGTCTTTAAACCCTACCTTAATTTGTTTGTGTTGGTCTTCATTGATGATATCTTGATCTACTCTCATAGTGAGGAGGAGCATGTGGGTAAAATTTGAGGGTAGTGTTGCAAAAGTTTAGGGAAGAGAAGTTATATGCCAAATATGAAAAGTGTGAATTTTGGTTGAAAAATGTTTCCTTTCTAGGTCATGTGGTGTCAGGGGATGGTATTAAGGTAGATTTTAAAAAGAGGGAAGTGATTATAAATTGACCTAGACCTTTGATCCTGTCAGATGTTAGAAGCTTCTTGGGTTACTAATGGAGGTTTGTGAATTGGTTCTCTTCCATTGCTTCTCAATGTATACTTGACTCAAAATAAGGCTAAGTTTGTGTGGACCTATGATTGTGAAAAGAGTTTCCAAACCTTGAAGGATAAGCTTGTACCTACTGTTATCTTGTCTCTACCAAAAGGGTTGGAAGGGTTTGGTGTGTATTGGGATGCCTCCAGGATTGGTTTGGGTTATGTTTTGATGCAAAGTAGTAAGGTAATAGCCTTTTCTTATTGACAACTCAAAGTGCATGAAAAGAATTATCCCACTCATGATCTTGAATTGGCCTCTATGGTATTTGCCTTAAAAATTTAGTGTCATTATTTGATGTGGTGCATATTAATGTGATTACTGATCATAAGAGTCTCCAATATGTGTTCACTCAAAAAATTTCAACTTGAGGCAACGAAGGTGCTTGGTGCTTCTTAAGGATTCTGATATGAGTATGCATTATCATCCCGTTAAGGCAAATGTTGGCAGATGCTTTGAGTAGGGTGCCTATGGGTATCCTACCTCATGTTGATTGTGGTGGCAAAGAAGTGGCTAGGGAGGTCCATTGGTTGGATGGATTGGGGGCCATGTTGGAAGAGGTTAATAATAGTGGTCTTGTCATTGATGGTTCAAAGTCATCCTTGGTTGATGAGGTAAAAGAAAAGTAAGATCTTGACCCCTTCTTGTAAGAATTGAAGACCTTGGTGAAAGAGGGAAAGGTGGATGTCTTGTTCTAAGGGCAAGATGGTGCCCTTAGGTACCAAAGTAGGTTGTGTATGCCTACTGTTGATGGCTTGAGAGAGAAGGTTCTTGATAAGGCTCATAATTCTTCCTATTCTATTCATCCCAGTTCTACCAAGATGTATAGAGATTTGAGGGATGTGTTTTGGTGGGAGGTATGAAGAAACACATTGTAAAATTTGTATCCGATTATCATAGTTGCCAACAAGTCAAATCCAAACACCAATAGCCAGGTGGCCTAACCTAAGATATAGTGATTAGTACTTGGAAGTGGGAGGAAATTAACATGGACTTTGTCATTTGGTTGCCTAAGGCAAGAAATGGTTTTGATTCTATTTGTGTCGTGGTTGATAAAATGAAAAACTTGGCTCATTTCCTAGCATTTAAAACTACTTATAGGGCTGAAGACTATGATAAGTTGTACAATCATGAGTTGGTTAGATTGTATGGGGTGTCGTTGTCCATCATATTGGATCGTGGTACTTAATTCACTTCGTACTTTTGGAGGTCCTCCTAAAGAGGTCCTGTTACCAAAGTAAACCTTATCATGATCTTCCACCATCAAATGGATGGGCAAGTTGAAAGAACTATCCAAACTCTTGAGGATATGCTTAGAGCTTGTATTTTGGAGTTTAAGTTCAATTGAGATGATCATCTTCCATTGATTAAGTTTGCTTATAATAATAGCTATCATTCTAGCATTATTATGACTCCTTTTGAAGCCCTCTATGGTAGGCGTTGTAGGACACTAGTTGGGTGATTTGAAGTGGCATAAATGGCATTGTTTGGTCTGGATCTGGTCATGGAGGATATGGAGAAGTTAAGGTTGATTAGAGAAAGGTTGAGAATAGCCCAAAGTCATCAAAAGTCGTATACTGATGTGAGTAGAAGGGAGCTTGAATTTAAAATTAGTGACTGGGTCTACTTAAAGGTTTTACCCATGAAGGGTGTGGTTCATTTTTGTAATCAGGGTAAATTGAGTCCAAGATATTTGGGTCTTTATAGGTTGTTGAGGATGATTGGTAAGGTGGCCTTTGAGTTAGGGTTACCTAGTGAAATTGACTTGGTTCATCTGGCTTTCATGTATCCATGATGAGTAAATATATGAGCGACCCAAATGCTATTGTGCCATTGGATATTGTGGGGACAACTTAACTTAT
This sequence comes from Solanum sejunctum, assembly GCA_025642045.1. NCBI lineage: Eukaryota > Viridiplantae > Streptophyta > Magnoliopsida > Solanales > Solanaceae > Solanum > Solanum sejunctum. Next base: position 16,681 of record JAOTQJ010149091.1, read on the forward strand.
GATGAAATTCCAATAGATATCATGGATAGGCAAGTGAAGAGATTGAGGAAAAAGGATGTGACTTCTGTTAAGGTCCTTTGGAGGAATCAACAAGTCGAAAGTGCTACTTGGGAGGCCTAGGGAGATATGCAAAAGTGATATCCCTATCTATTCCATTCTATTCGAGCCTAAGGTACTAATTCTAAGTCTTCTATGTGATTTCATATCTCATATATCAGCCCTATATTTCATATGTATGCATTCATGTTTATATTGACAAGTTCATGATGATTTTAACACTAATGTTGAGATTTCTGAAATGGTGTTTAAGTGCATTATTGTATTCTTTTTGGGGCTGATTTTGTCATGACTAACCTTCCTATATATAACTCTTTAACATTCAGGGATAAATTTTGCCAAGGGGGAGATATTGAATCAACCCCAAAATGTGTCTTGGAAGTGCCCAAAATCGTAATTTCCATGTATCTCAAAATCCATGTGTGATATAAAAAATCCAACCTCACATTCTTGATCATGGGCAATAATGAGTGCGAAATGGGCCTAACCTCGATTTTAGAGTAACCGTATTATAATTTAAAAATTGCAAAATGCGATTTCCAGAGAGATTTTCGCAACGAAGGTACGACGCGCCAAGGGCGCGTCTCTGTGTAATTTTGTGATCAGTTTTCTTGTTCGATCCATGACTTTGGGGTCTTGGGCCTTAGTCTTCCTATGCATGAAAATACCTATACTTAGTCATATTTCACCTTCATATCATACAAGACATTCCCAAATACTCTCCCGAACACTTAGACAAATATTTCACCCAACATTCAAGCGCCAAAACTCATTTTGAATCCTAAGGATTTTACTCAAGCTTCAAGTGTCCATTACCAATCTTCATCAGGAATTTTCCAAAAGTTTAGGTATATGGGTTTCAACCATTGGGTCCATTAAACCATGGTACCTAAGCTTTTTTTTTAACCTAAATTACATATTTCTAAGTTGATTTTACTTATAGGTCTTCTATTATGAATTTGACTATGACTTATGTTAGGATTTTGTAAAAGTTTAATTGCTTAAGCATGTTTTGAGCTATGAATCTTAGATCTATCTTGAGATTTAATGAATAATTTTGGAGTATATTGCATAAGGTATTACCAAGTGTTGGCCGGTGATTTTACATTAAGTTTTCTTGCATGATTTCACTCTTGAATTGCATGGTTTTATACTAAAATTACACACCTGCTAAGTGTTTGATAAAATGTAAGGTTAATGCTTCTTGAGTTTTTGAAGGCCTAATGCATGGTATATGAGTTAAGTGACTTTATAATGATGAAACAGATGCATATATGAGTTGATATAATGAATGACATCTATAGTGTTGGAAGTTGAGCAATTGCCTCGCTCGGGAGGTACTAGGTCCATGCAACCATATTGGTAGGTTTGTACCTCAATTGCCTTGCTCGGGAGGTAGTAGGCTCGTGTAACCATGTTGGGTTTTTCTTTATCTCAATCGTCTCGCAAAGGAGGTGGTAGGGCTTGGTTACTAATGATGGTCTATTCCTACATATGTAAAATGTTCTACGTAAGCATGTCTTACTACCAGCATTAATCATGCATACCATATTGCTATATGTTTATTTATTGCCTAAATATGCATTTCGATTATGTTGCCTATCTCTTGTTGCATTGCATCTTACATTCTTAATACATTCAAATGTACTGAAGCATACTCTATGCTTACATAATGTTACCGTGTAAGAACCGGAGCTCCACTTGATCCTCCTCCTCTTCCATGTGGCTAGTACGATTCCTCTCCTAACCAAGTTAGTGAGTCCTCCATTTCGAGGACAATGTCTTTGATCCTATTCTATGTATAAAGACTCTCTTTTATTTTAATATATGCCTAATTGCTTGTCTAGGCCCTCGCGAAGTTCTATGTTTATAGGTTTTGTTGGATAAGTTATGTAATGAAGCTTTAACTCTCTTAACTCTTTGATATTTATGATATAAAAGATGTGCTTTAGCGCTGTGTTCCCTTATTTCTACTCTTTTATTGTTATTTAATTGCTTTCACGACCACAGATGTGTAATGATATGTTGAGAGGCTTGATTGGGGTTCGTTAAGATTCTCCATTCGCTATGTCACATCTAGGCCCTAGGCTTGGGTCATGATTGCATAGTTCCTCTCATGAACATTAAATTGTATTGAAGCATAGGCTATCACCTTCCTTCTCTACATCAACATATATCCCAATCCAAATCTTGAAGCATCACAACTGATTACAAAGTACTTTGTCCTAGCGGGTAAGGTTAAAAGTGGTATAGTAGTCAGTCTTGTCTTCAAATCTTGGAAACTCTTATCACATTCATCAAAACATTGAAACTTGAGCTTTTTCTGAGTCAATTTAGTCAATGAACCAGATAGGGAAGAAAATCCACCAACAATTTTGCAGTAGTAGCCTGCCAATCCAAAGAAACTTCTTATAACATTTGGAGAGGTCGGTCTAGGATAGTTCTTAACCACTCCAATCTTTTGGGCATCTACTCGAATACTATCACCGGTGACCACATGGCCTAGGAAAGAAACTGACTTAAGCCAAAATTTATATTTTGAGAATTTTGCATACAATAGATGGTCCTTAAGTGTTTAAAGACAACTCTAAGGTGGTTAGCATGCTACTCTTCATCGTTCGAATACAACAAAATGTCATTGATGAAAACAATCACAAATATATCAAGATATTATCTAAATACACTATTCACCAAGTCCATGAAGGCTACCGGTGCATTTGTTAATCGAAAGGACTTGACCAAGAACTCGAAATGGCTATATCTAGTCCTAAAGGCTATCTTTGGAATATCACATTTCCTCACTTTCAACTGATGGTTGCCATATCATAATCTGAGAATAGGGACTAGATATGATAAGGCTAATAGGAACTCGAAGGGCCCCCCAAACAAACCTTATCATATCATATCAACATCCTTGGTCGCAGAAATAATTAAACAACAAGAAGAGATAAATAAAAGGGAGAATGGGGATAAGGGAAGTCTTTGATGGTATAAAACATAGAAGTGTCAAGGATTGAAGCATAAGTACATCATTTGTTCCAACAACACCACTAAACATATATTGGAGTGGGGGCCAAGACACTTTCAGAGCTCACCCTCATAGTATCTAGAGTTTAACAGAAAGAAATAGCAATGACAAGGGGAATATTGTTAGTGTCCCCAAAATTGAGGACTCACCAAAGCTTATCTCCCCAAATGCCACTACATGGTAACATTATGTAGGAAATGAATATTCATTAGTACATTTGAATATACTCAGAAGGTAGGATGCAATGAAACAAAACATAGGCAACATATTCAAAATGCACAGGCATAAATAATGGATAAGTAAGATAATAATATGGCATATATAATCAATGTTTGAAGAAAAACATGCCTATAAAACATTCAAATTGTATATATCATAATATATATGTGTGGGAAGAGACCTCACCAGACACAAAATAAGACCAAGCGAGATACAACTTGCAATCCCAATGATTACCCGTTATCGATAAAGAGGTGGTCTACTTGCAAGGGTAAATCATACTTAAAACTTACGGGAACAAGAGCCAATTTGTATGAAGTAACCCTCTGTATGGAAATAGGACCCATCTTGGAATGGATCTCATGAAAACTTCACCTTAAGGAACACGACCCATTTTTGGGAAGAATCTCAAGAGAAAGTGTACTAAATGGATCGACTAGTAAAGCAAGGGTAAAATATACTCCTATTTTGGCACATAGTTTGATGAAAAAGAGCAAATCCTCCATCCACCAGTGCCAAGCCTAATTCCACAGAATAATTAAAATAGTAATAGCTTTAAAAACTTATAATGAACACAGAAACATTACATAAGTAGCCCTAAAATAGCTTTTACCTCTAATGGTGAGCCTAAACTTAAAATACAAGAATAGATAATCATTAAACATTACCCTTACATTAACATCAAAGGCTCATAAGAGGTAATATCTTTGAAAAAGGTCTTAATCTGGCATTTACAACATCATAAAGGTTTTTATGAATTCAACACATCTTTTAAAAGCCCAAAATCATCATAAAGTCACTTGACTCATATCATCCATTAGATCATCTATAACTTTAAGAATCATTGAAAAGGCATTTTATCAAACACTTGGTGGGTGTGCAATATTAATTCAAAATCATGTAATTCAAGACCGATATAAGATGATGAAACTCAAAGTAAATCAACCCACCAACACACCGTAAAACCCTCATGTAAGATACCTTAAAATCCATCATCAAATTTCATAATAGACCATAAATTCATAGCTTAAAACATGAATAAAAAGACAATATTTTATGAAACCCCAACTTAGTTTATAATCAAAATTCATAATAAGAGATACCCATGGATAATCCAACTTGAAAACATGCAATTTACATGAAAAGGAAGGTTGGGCACCATGGGTGAAAGTACCCAATGGTTATAACCCAAATACCTCAACTTTGGTGATTTCCTTGATGAATATTTGAATTAGAACTTGAAGGTTTAGCGAAGTTCTTGAGATTCAGAATTAAGCCTGGGTCACTTAAATTTGTTTAAAATATTTGGCTTATGTGTTAGATAGTGTTTTGAGAGTGTTAAGTGATATAGAATTAAAAAATGGCTAGTATAAGTGTTATTATGCATAGGAGGTCATGAGGCCAAGACCCCCTAGGCCTTTGGGACAAAATGAGAAAACTGGGAAAGAAATGTACATCTCCACGATGGGTCCGCCTCGTGGAGGTGTCACGTACCCTTACTGGAAACTGCAAAGTTGGCAAAAATTATTTTTCACTACAAGTCTTCTAAAATCGGGGTTATACCCAATTACCACTCAGATTTTTCCCCTGATCACACGTATGAAGTTAGATTTTTGATATCAC
>JAOTQJ010149091.1:21707-32750 GCA_025642045.1 Solanum sejunctum
TAAAATCGGGGTTATACCCAATTACCACTCAGATTTTTCCCCTGATCACACGTATGAAGTTAGATTTTTGATATCACATACGAATTTTAAGATATATGAAAAATACGATTATGGGCATTCATGAGGCACATTTTAGGGCACTTTTCTTTTTGTATTTAGGTAATGGTTGTCTCGTAGAAGATGAAACACCCTCAACTCGAGCTTTCTTAGACTTTCTCTTCTCTCTCTTATCATTGTAATCTCCGAGGTGCCCACCGATTGGTTGAGTTAGGTGGTCACAACTTTGGCCAATATCCATAGAGCATTAAGAACCTCTGCATTGGAAATGTTACCATCCTAAATAGCTTGAGATATATTCTAAAATGCAATGGTTAAGAATCTGAAGTAAGTCTTAGGGAAACCTAACTATATCACATAACATTAGTCATGAAGAAATGAAACATTTCCTAAAACACCTCATAGCCTTCCATTCATAGTTGTGGTACACTTTCACAACTATGAATAAGACTCTAATTGTCGCGGTGTGTTGGATTCCGTGGACCATTAAAAACCTAGTGCTCTGATACCAAGTTTGTCATAACTTAAGCCTAGGGCCTAGACGTGACACAGTAAATGGGAACCTTATGGGCCCCCAAAACAAGCCTCTTAGCATATCATATCCATATCCCTATTTGGGAAAGCAATTGAACAACAGCAAGAGATAAATAAAAGGGAGAATGGGGCTAAGGGAAGTCTTTGATGGCATAAAATATAGAAGCGTCCAGCCTCGAAGCATAAGTACATCATTTGTTCAAACCACACCTCTAAACATAGATAGGAGATGGGTCCAAGACACTTTACGAGCTTACCTTCATAGTATTTGGAGTTCAACAGAAAGAAATAACAATGACAAGGGTAATATAGTTAGAGTCCCCAGACTTGAGGACTCACCAAAGCTTATCTCCCAAAATGCGACTACATGGTAACATTATGTAGGCATAGAATATATGTTAGTGTGTTTGAATATACTAAGTAGGTAGAATGCAATGAAACAATAAATAGGCAACATATTCAAAATGCATAGGCATAAACAATAGATAAGTAAGATAACAATATGGAATGTATGATCAATGCTTGAACAAAAACATGCCTCTAAAACATTCAACTTGTATAGATCATATTATATATGTGTGGGAAGAGACCTCAACTAATACAAAATAATACCAAGCGAGCTACAACTTAGAATTCTGATGATTACCCCACATCGGAAAAGAGGTGGTCTACTTTCCAAGGTAAACTATACATCAAACTTACGGGAACAAGACCCAATTTGTATGAAGTAACCCTCCATATGGGAACACGACCCATCTCAAAATGGATTTCATAAGAACTTCACATTATGGGAACACGACCCATTTCAGGAAGAATTCCAAGATACAGTGTACTAAATGGATCCACTAGTAAAGCAAGGGTAAAATATACTTTTATTTTAGGACATAGTTTGATAAAATAGAGCAAACCCTCCATCAATCGATGCTAAGCCTAATCCCATGGAATAATTGAAATAGTAATAACTTTAATAATTTGTAATGAACATGGAAACATTACATAACTAGATCGTGAACATCTTTTACCTCTAATGGTGAGCCCAAATTTAAAACATAAGAATAGATCAAACATTACCCTTGCATTAATATCAAAGGCTCATAAGAGGTAAAATCATTGAACAAAGGCTTAATCTGGCTTTTACAATATCATAAATATTTTCATCAATTCAACATATCTTTTGAAAGACCAAAATCAACATAAAGTCACTTGACTCATAAATCATCCATTATATCATCTATAACTTTAAGAATCCTTGGAAAAGATATTTTATCAAACACTTGGTGGGTATGCAATATTAGTTCAACATCATTTAATTCAAGAGTGATATAAGATGATGAAACTCAAAGTAAATCAACCCACTAACACATTGTAAAACCCTCATATAAGCTCCATTGAAATCCATCATCAAATCTCATAATAGACTATAAATTCATAGCTTAAAACATGCATAAACAATCATCATTTTACGAAACCCCAACTTAGTCTATAAACAAAATTCATAATAAGAGATACCCACAGATAAACCAACTTGAAAATATGCAATTTACATGAAAAGGAAGGTTGGGCACTATGGGTGAATGTTCCCAATTGTTGAAACCCACATACCTCAACTTTGGTGATTTCCTTGATGAAGATTTGAATTAGAACTTGAAGCTTGAGTGAAGTTCTTGAGATTCAGAATAAGCTTGGGTCACTTAAATTTGCTTAAAATATTTGGCTATGTGTTAGAGAGGGTTTTGAGAGTGTATTGAGTGATATAGAGGTAAGAAATGGCTAGTATAAGTGTTATTATGCATAGGAGGGCACGAGAACAAGACCCCTAGGCCATTGGGACAAAATGAGAAAACTGGGAAAGAAATGTACATTTCCGCAGTGGTTCTTCTAAAATTGGGGTTATACCCAATTACCACTCAGATTTTTCCCTTGATCACGCGTATGAAGTTAGATTTTTGATATCATGTACGAATTTTGAGATATATGAAAAATACGATTATGGGCATTCACGAGACACATTTTTGGGCACTTTTCTTTTGGTATTTAGGTAACGGTAGTCTAGTAGAAGATGAAGCAGCCTCAACTCGAGCTTTCTTAGCCTTTCTTTTCCCTCTCTTATCATTGTAATCTTAGGGGTGCCCACCGATTGGTTGAGTTGGGTGGTCACAACTTTGGCCAATATCCATAGAGCATTGCAAACCTCTATATTGGAAATGTCACCATAGGTAATAGGATTAGACATGTTCAGAAATACAATGGTTAAGAATCTGGAGTAAGTCTTAGGGGAACCTAACTCTATCACAGGACAATAATCATAAAGAAATGAAACATTTCCTGAAATACCTCATAGCCTTTCATTCATAGTTATGGTGAGCTTTTACAACCATGAATAAGACTCTTATCGATGCGGTGTGTTAGATTCTGAGGACTATTAACAACCTAGTGCTCTGATACCAAGTTTGTCATAAATTGAGCCTAGGGCCTAGACGTGATATAGTGATTGGGAATCTGAAGGGCCGCCAGAATAAGCCTCTTAGCATATCATATCCACATCATTGGTTGCGGAAGCAATTAAACAACAACAAGAGATAAACAAAAAGGAGAACGTGGCTAAGGTAAGGCTTTGGTAGCAAAAAACATAGAAGACCCAAGTCTTGAAGCATAAGTACATTATTTGTTCTAATAACACCTCTAAACATAGATTGAAGGAGGGGCCAAGACACTTTTCGGGCTCACACTCACAATATATACAGTTCAACATAAAGAAATAGCAATGACAGGGGTAATATAGTTAGTGTCCCTGAACTGGAGGACTCTCCAAAGTTTATCACCCAAAATGCTAAAGCTAGCCACACAGAGGATGATCAAGAGGAGCTCCAGTTCCTACATGGTAACATCATGTAGGCATAGAGTATGCATTAGTATGCTTTGATTGTAATAAGTATGTAGGATGCAATACAACAAGACATAGACAATATAGTCAAAATACTTAGGCATAGATAATAGATAAGTAAGATAACAATATGGCATGCATGATCAATTCCTGAAGTAAAACATGCTTGTAAATTATTCAACTTGCATAGATCATAATACATATGTGTGGTAAGAGACCTCAACAGACATAGAATAAGACCAAGAGAGCTACAACTTGGAATCCCGATGATTACCCCTCATTGGTAAATGTAAACCATACTTCAAACTTATGGGAACAAGACCCAATTTTGTATAAAATAAACCTCCTTATGGGAACATGACACATTTCTAAAAAGGTTTCATAAGAACTTCACCTTACAGGAACGCAACCCCATCTCGGGAAGAATCTGAAGATAAAGTGTACTAAATGGACCCACTAGTAAAACAAGGGTTAAGTATACTCCTATGTTGGCACATAGTTTAAGGAAAGGGAGCAAACCCTCTATCCATCTATGTTAAGCCTAATCCCATAGAATAATTGAAATAGTCATAACTTTAATAACTTATGATGAAGATAGGAACATTACTTGAGTAGCTCTAGAACATCTTTGACCTCTAATAGTGAGCCCAACTTTAAAACATAAGAATACATCATCATCACACATTACCCTTCATTAACATCAAAGGCTCACAAGAGGTAAAATCTTTGAAAAAGGGCTTAATCCGACATTTATAATAACATAAACATTTTCATGAAGTGAACATATCTTTTGAAAGACCAAAATCATCATAAAGTCACTTGACTCATAAATCATCCAATAGATCATCAATAACTTTTAAAATCCTTGAAAAGGCATTTTACCAAACACTTGGTAGGTGTGAAATTCAAGAGTTACATAAGATGAGAAAATTCAATGTAAATCAACCCACCAAGACATAGTAAAACCCTCATGTAAGATACCTTGAAATCCATCATCAAATCTCATAATAGACCATATATCCATAGCTTAAAACATGCATAAATAGTCAACATTTTATGAAACCCCAAAAATGTTTGTAATCAAAATTCATAATAAGAGATATACATAGATAATTCAACTTGAAAACATGTATTTTGCATGAAAAGGAAGGTTGGACACCATGGGTGAAAGGACCCAATGGTTGAAACCTAGACACCTCCACTTTGGAGATTTCCTCGATAAAGATTTTAGTGAAGCTCTTGAGATCTGGAAACAGGCTTGGGTCATATTAATTTTTATGAAACATTTGGCTAAGTGGAGAAAGGGTTTTGTGAGTGTATTGAGAGATATAGAGTTCAACAATGGCTAAGTAAAGTGCTTTTATGCAGAGCGGTGTATGAGGCCAAAACCTTAAGGCCATTGGGCTAAAATGAGAAAACTAGGAAAGAAATATACATCTCCGCTATGGATCCATGTCAAAGAGGTATCGTGGACCCTTACTAGATATTACAAAGTTGGCAAAATTTGTTTTTTGCTATGGGTCTTCTATAACTGATTATACCCATTACACACTTAATTTTGTCCCCTGATCATGAATATGAAGTTGGATTTTTTATAGCACACATGAGTTTCGAGATGTATATAAATTGTGATTGTCGGAATTTCTGAGACACATTTTCAAGTACTTTTGGGGCATTTCAAGCAAGATCTAAGGTTTTCTTTGAAAAACAAGAGGCAACTTGAAGTTGGTCAAAAAGGTCATCTATCCTTGGAAGAGTAAACTACTTCTTATTGTGATCTTGTTCAGTTGCCTAAAGTCAATACACATTCTGAGAGACCCATCATTCTTTCATACGAATAGGACAGGGGCAACCCAAGGAGAAATACTCAGCCTTATAAAGCCATTTTCTAATAGATCTTTCAATTATTCTTTCAACTCTTTCAACTCAGCGGGGGCCAACATATCATATGGAGTTGATATAAGCTTGGTATCGGGAAGAACATTGATCTCAAAGTCAATCTCCCTATTAGGAGGGACTCCAAACAGATCCTAAGGAAACACTTCACCAAAGCTTATCTTCAAGATACTAAAACTAGCCACGTGGAGAATGATCCTGAGGGGCTCTGGTTTCTACATGGTAAAATCATGTAGGCATAGAGTATACGGTAGTACATTTTAATGTACTAAGTATGTAATATGCAATGCAATAAGAGATAAGCAATATAATAAAAATTCATAATCATAAGCAATGGATAAGTGTGATAACAATATCGCATACATGATCAATGCTTGAAGTAAAAGATGCTTGTATAACATATAACTTGAGAATGTAGATTATGTGTGTAGGAAGAGACCATCATCATAGGCCAAGCAAACTTACTTGAAATCTAGGGTACATCACTCCTTTGGAAGGTGATTGAGGTATCTATCCTTCAATTGGAAGATGGGCATAGTACCCCCTATCATAGTGGTGAAGGTATATACCCCTCAACATGGTATCTAGTATAACATCCACATAATAGTTGTCAAGGTAATACCCCTCAACATGGTAGTTACGCATAGAACCCCCCATCATAGTGGTCAAGGTATGTACACCTCAACATGGTAGATGGGCATAGCACTATTCATTATAGTAGTCAAGTATATACACCTCAACATTGTAAGTGGGCATAACATCCTCCATCAAAGTGGTTGAGGCATATCACCCCCTTATCAAGGTGTGATCAACTTGCAACACTATAGATACTTTTTATGAATTAAATAAATACATACAAACCTTTCATCATCATGGAGTTATTTGACTCATAAAACATGCAATAGAACATCAATAATTCAAGAATCCTTAACAAGATATTTTATCAAATACTTGGCGGGTGTGTAATGCTAGTTCAAAATCATGTAATTCAAGAGTGAAATCATCTGAAAAAACTTAATATAAATCAACCAACTAACAATTATGACACTCTTATGCCTTATACATTGAAACTCCTTCTCAAATCTCATTATAGACCATAGATTCATAACTCAAAATATGCTTAAACAATCAATATTTCATGAAACCCTAACATAGTTTTATAACCAACTTAATAATAATAGATACCCATAGATAATCCAACTTGAAAGCAAGCAAATTACATAAAAAAGATGGTTGGCCACCATAAGTGAAAGGACACAATGGTTGAAACCGACATACCTCAAACTTGGGAATTTCCTTGATAAAGATTTAATTGAGAACTTGAAGCTTGAATGAAATTCTTAAGGTCCGGAGATGAGTTTGGGACACTTGAATTTGGATGAAATGTTTGGCTAAGTGTTAAAAGGTTTTTGAGAGTGTCTTGAGTGATATGGAGTTGAAAATGGTTAAGTGTAGGTGTTTTTATGCATAGGAGGGCTTCGGCCCAAGGCCCCAAAGCCTTAGGCCGAAACAGAAAATGGGAAAACAAATTTTTGCTATGGGTGCTAAAAACTTAGGTTTCTACGCATTTTCCATTCAATTTTGCCCCTTGATCACGAATATAAAGTCAAAGTTTTAATATCATACATAAATTTTGAGATATATGGAAATTATGATTATGGGCATTTTCGAGGCACATTTCTAGGTGTTTTAGGTGCACTAACAGGTAATGGTGCCAGACCCATGTAAATTTTGTTACCATTGCCTTTCTATCCAACATCATGGCTGGATGTCTTATCCTTCTTACTTCTGAACTCCTCTCAGTCATGGTTTATCTCCTCATCAGCTTGTTGCATAATGCCATTAATCTCTTTATGTTTATATCAATCACGAGCATTGCTCCCCACCTATCTCTCTTTGGCCCTTCTGTTCAGCCCATCCACATATATCCCTATTATCCCCTTCATGTATTTAACCACATTTGGAGCGTATCGAGATAGTTGAATAATCTTAATCCTATACTCTTGCACAGTCATAGAGCCTATTTCAGATTCAAGAACTCTCTTACCTTGGCCTTCCTTTATTCTCTTAGGTAGAAAAGCCCCAAGAAAGCTTACTTGAACACTACTCAAGTCAGTAATGGGGCATCCTTTCCTCTACCCTTCCTCTATTGATCGGGTATAGTATGGCGACACCCTTGAGTTGGCAAGTAGCCATTCAACTATATCAGCTACATCCATATGCATCACTTGGAACACTTTCTAAAGCTCCGCCACATAGTTCTCAGGATCTCGGTGTATGCAGACCTTGTGAACTCAGGTGCATTCATCCTCAAGAATTCCCAGACTCTAGATGTGTCTTGTTCATCCTATCTACCAGTTTTTTGTGTTACAGAAGGTGTTGTGATAGCCTAGGTTAGAGATTGAATAGCTAGGCGAAGCTCAATATTGGAGACCTCATCTTATGGGGCTGCTCAATTTGGGACAACTTGGCTCACAAGCTCCTCATGTCCTGGAGGCTCTGGTAAATTAACATTTTGCCTGGAGGGACGTCCTTTACCTCTGATGGCTCTTCTAAGAGGCATGATCACAACAATGGAATCCAAGCATGAATTAGAAGAGAGCTTTTCATAGAGCATAACTCTATGGCACGATTTAGTACATGTAAGAAGTGAAACAATTCCTAATGTCCTATAGCCTCCATGTTATAGATGTAGATCTCTTCACACCAATAATAAGTACTCTACTAGATATGGCTTCATAGATTCCCTAGGACACTTGAACTCTGTGCTCTAATACCAACTTTGTCATGCCCCGAGAGGATACTCTAGATGTGGCTGGCACCCAGAGACTATTACTAGTCCCAAGAGAACCACTTAGCCTCATCATATTCATTCAATCAAATAACTCAAGACAATTGTTGAAAGACTAAGGAAAATAATGGGCATATCTCATCTAGTCTTAAAATAATATCAACAAATAATAGGGCTAGTACAAAAAACTATCTCAACAAGACTTGACATCAACATTCAAGTCTAGTTTATGAAGCCTCTATATCTATCAAGAGATGTCAATAACATACCCATGGTTATCTTAAATGCTAATAAAGCTAATCAAACCTAACTCTAAAGTAAGATGAAATAAATATAATGAATCCTCCAAAGTAAGGGAGGCTCACCAATCAGCTGAATATCCTAGATCCTCAATGATGCACCTATTGATGATCCCTACATTGGTATCTGCATCATTAAATGATGCAGCACTGAGTGGCATCAGTACATAGAATGTACGGTATGTAAAATAACTGAATAAAATAGAAACTTGTAGAATTTCATGATGCAGAGCTGAGTGGCATCGGTACGTGGAATGTACAGTATGTAAAATAACTGAATGAAACAGAAATAGATAGAATCATATGGAAATAACATCAACTATGAATAATAACCAATTAGAATGTCAACTGTCTATCTAAAGCAAAGTGACCCATCAACCAAATCAAACCTCATCAATCAAATGAGATTCCTCTAAAAGGAATTCAACTTAACTCATCTAATGTCATCTCGACCCAGATAACCCAATATGGGAACTTTCTGGGAGTTTTTCTTATTCTTCAATAATCACTTATGAGCCAGTGATTGTACAACATCCCACTGTTGTTTCCACGACCATACTGTACTTCCCAATTAGAGAACGAATCGAAAACATAATGGGAAATCCAAAATGGAGACGCCAATCTACAAGTCATCTATTATTTCAAGGACTTCTATCAAGAAGGAACCTTAATATAATACAATGGTTTTAATCCTAACCTATGCTTGACTACATAGTTAATGAGTGGGAGTTGGCTTTACTCTTACCCATTTTGGAGCTCAATACTCCTCCCAAGACTCAATGCTCATAAGACAATCCATCTTAACCAAACTATCTCAATCATCCTCATGGAGGCACTGATCATTCAATTAGTCTAATAGAAACTCTCATCATCTTATCAATCAACATCTCGATCAGTAGCCCAAGTATTAGGAAATTCATTAGGGAACAATGACATGGACAAATCATTAGAGATCATTTATGTATAGTTATGGAACTATCATGTTCTATCAACTCATAATCATTCTCACATCACAATCACAATCAGTATTCTCAATTCAAGCCTCTAGACTCAATCCCTAGGTTCATTTAGACATGCTTTTCAAAAGTTAATTGTAGGGTTATAAAATATCTAATGAAAAGTATTCAATTCAAGAAAGCAAGTTTATGATGATCATCAATACATGAAAATATGTAATTGATATATTTTTTAAGAATCTTCAAGAAACCATTCAAGAATGTGGAGACTCGTGGACTCACAACTCATCTATGACCATCTATGGGGTACATAGGAGAGTAATATCATTCTTTTGTTTAGCCTTACATACAAGGTGTGAAGCTTTACCAATCAACCTTTAAGAATTCTTCTTTAAACCCTTCAATTTCACGTTCTTCTTCTCTTCTCTAAAGCCCTAGTCTTCTTTAATGACTCAGAAAGGACATAGAATGGGGTTTAAAACCCTTTTTAGACTAAAATTGACCTACTTAAATTTTATTTTGAGTTTATGAGGGGTTGAAAAATATCTAGAATGGCCCTCACGAATTTAAGAAAAATTTTCTAGTCTTGAATAGCGGGTCTGCGACACGGACACGTTATGCTTATGTGTATTTTTTTCCAAATATTTTCCAAATTAGTTTTTCCTATCCCACCGAAAAAGTTGAGAAAAAGTAAGTCTGGATCCACTATGGAGGTGTGATGCGTCTCTTGTACACCCCATATTTTACTTGTACTAATTATATGTGAATAAATATTTGATATGGATTGTTCAAAGTCGCGCCAATTCTTGAAAGCTCTTGATTCTCATGTTAACGGGTGATATGGGAGTTAAACGCCTAAGAGGTACTTGTATATATGCATTTTATGTTAAATTGAGTATGTCACAACTCTAAAGAAAGTAAGATAATTGAGGTGGTTGTATGAATTAATAATCTAGTAGGTGATTCATCTACTTGCTTAGCTAAAAATTACTAGCTAAATGGAGAAGAGGTTCAACATCATTTTGTCTAAGTTCGATTATGCAAAAAATTTGTTTTAAGGTTGTAATTTTATCCCATATTTTAACATCATAAATGGACCTTATTTTCATCCCAATAAGAATACAAGAGGAGCCCAAGTGTAACACAAACTGCTTGGCCATTTGGACCAAAAACTAGCTAAGAGAAAATCTGGAATTGGCAGCCCAAGTCCAATGGAATTTGGCACCCATTTAGGCCTAATTATGATGCCCAAGTTGATATCTAATTTGGTCCATAATAATGGGTCTTATATGGTCAAGAGACCAAGGAAATTAGTCCAAAATGAGGCCCTTTCAGAGGGGAATATATGCAGCAATTTTCACCTCCCCAAAGACTTAGAAAAAAATTTCAGTTTTCCCCATTTTCTCTCTACTCGTTTCTTGACCCTAAGTAGCAGAGGAGATTTTAGGGTTCTTAAGGAGGCTCTAAGACTTGATGATTGAGGTAAGTAACTATGTTTGTGTATTTAATATGATTCTCTCAAGAAAAACATGAAGTACATTATAGTATTTATTGCTGGAAATTCTGGACAGCATGTGTCCAGAAAATTGCTGCACTCTTTTCTTTTGTTTTAGTGATTTCTAAATG